>CAUYUJ010008158.1:242222-359722 GCA_963575745.1 Prorocentrum cordatum | reverse complement strand
GGGGATGATAAAGAAATGGTGCACACACACACACACACCACTGCGGATCAAGAGCCCGCCCAACCGACCTGGCCGCGCCTGTCCCGCAACACTAGATCCACGGCACAGCTGGCTATAGTGGAATACACGGACCAAATCAAAAGCATGACCGCAACCCAAGACAGAGACCTTTCAGAATGTGATCTGTTGGTCTGTCCGATGTCCCCTGCTGCCTTCCCCTGCCCTTCCCCTTTAAAGCGGTCGTCACGCGGAGGTACTGTCTTCGTTCCACTGGGGTCTGAGCGGTGACTAGCGAACTTTGAATATATTTCGAGCCAACCAGAATTCAATGCAGGCAAGCGTGGACCGCAAACAGTGACTTCCCGCACCGTGGCTGCGTAAGCTGCGTGATGCGAGCAATCTGGCGCAGGCTGTGCGACGAAAGCTGCGTGATTCAAACTAAAACGTGGTGCAAGCTATGTAGTGCCGTCTACCTGGTGCAATCTATGTGGTGCATGCTGCGCGTCGGTCGGAAGAAGTGGGCAGAAATATGAAGCAGGGAGGCGATGGAAGCAGTTTGGGCTTCCGCCCGCCCCGCCCGGGGCCCCCTGGACAGGGGCATGGCCAAAGATGGGAATCCAGCGTTCCCCGTGCCCCCGTTTGCTGTGCCCCCGTCTCCGGCGCCCTGACCGTGGTGACGTGCACGCCGGTCGGGAGAAGTAGGCAGAAACCTGAAGCAGGAAGGCGGAGAAAGTGGGTCGGGGTCTGGCCCTCCCAGAGAAGAACAGAACGCAGCAGAGGCATGCCGATTCTTGAAGGAGGAAGGCGCTGGAAGCATGTTGGGAGCTGAATCCAAGAATACCTACTTTCAACGACTGGCGTGTAAAGAGGAACCCCTGAGTGCAAGCTCTGCTTGGGAAATACAGACGACGTCTCCATTGCGAAACATGCGGTGGGCCCCGTCCCCGAATGTGCTCTGGGGAGGCTTACGCTCTGAAAATCACACCGCAGTTTGCGATGTTCGCCTTGAGTGTTGGGAGGGTGAAAGAGAAGCCTCCAATCGCCACCACAGGTCGAACCCCTTCGATGAGCAAGGCTGACTGCAGGTAAATAGTGTTACTAATTTCCAGGGCTGCGAAGAACGATTATCCTCAATGATAAGACCACTGCTTCGACACCACGTCGCTCGCCCGTAGCCGGATGACGGGAAGGCGCAATCGAGGCGCTGAGCTGGTGAGACACTGTTTCCCTCCTTCTGCTGCACGCGAGGGCAGCCCTAAGCAAGGCGACCTTTCGTGCGCGCCTCGAGGGAGCGTGCGGGGGGCCAGGCCAAGGCGCGCAAGACGCTGCCATCGCGTCTTTCCGACGATCGGGGGACGCCAGTGAGCCCGCACTAAAGATCACTCTGGCGAAAGGGCACTCTTACACGTGGCCGACTCCTGCTGTGCTCGGGGCTCTCGGCACATGCCCGGGGCAGGGCTCGAGTGAAACAGTGCTTTCCGTGTTCGTGTTGTTTGCGTCATCCCTAGCTCTGTCTTCGCTCCACATTTGCTGCACAACGACGTCAACACGAAAACGGTCCACGAAATTGCCAAAACTAACCAGCCTCGAACGTATCCCCATCCCTAAGATGGGCGAGCAAAAAGCGAGGACAATCTTAGGGATAGGCCCTCAGACACCGAGGCAATCCTTAAGATCGGCATCGAGGCGAGGTGATGTCAAACATAGGGATAGGGATATGTTTCAAACTGACATCTGTACACATATATATATATATATATAACACAAAAAAAACAAACAACAACAAAAAACACCCTTTGGCTCGAGCCCTGGCCCCTGGAGGGGCCGCCCAGCGAGCGGGCGCTGCGCACTGCACGTGCGCTCCGGGCGGAGAGGGAGGTGCCCGGAGAGCGGCTGCGCAGGCACGGGACGGCAGGGGGGTGCCGCTGGCCGGACCTCGCCGGCTGCAGCCACTGCCATCCGCCTGCGAACCAGTGCTTGGCTGGGAAGCGAAGTCACGGCCCCCCCTGGGGGCCGAGAGCGCCGGGATCTTTCGCAGGAGCTGGTAGACGTGGCCGAAGCACAAGTGGCCAGAAGGGAGTGCCAGCGCAGATGATCCAAGTCCCTCCCTCTCCTGTCTCGGCGGCGTTCCCGGGGAGAGAAAAGGGACGGGGCTACTCAGAAGGCTCGGAAGTCCCCCGGCCTCCTGAGAAATTTCCTGACCCGAAGGCACCACAGCCCGGTCGGGGGGCTGGAGCGCTGCGTAGAAGCCCCGCCGCCTTCTGAGAAGGCCTTCTCCTTCTCACCACCCCTCCTCCTCCTCTCCTCCTCGTCCTCGTCCTCGTCCTCGTCCTCGTCCTCGTCCTCATCGTCCTCCTCCTCGTCCTCCTCGTCCTCCTCCTCCTCCTCCTCCTCCTCCTCCTCCTCCTCCTCCTCCTCCTCCTCCTCCCTCTCTCCTCTTCCTCCGACCGTCTTTTTGTCCAGCGCAGTCGCGCGAGCAAGGCCAGTGGGGGCGTGCGGTTTGCGCCGCCACAGGGGAGGCCGCGCGGGCAGGCCCAGGGCCGCCTCGAGGAGCACACGGGAGCCGCAAGGGGGAGCGGGGGCAGCGGCGCAGCCGCACCGGCATGGCAGGAGGCCTGTTGCTTGGATGGCCCACGGTTCACGCCGACCGACGCCGAGGACGGGGAGGGGGAGGAGGAGGAGGAGGAGGAGGAGGAGGAGGAGGAGAAGGAGGAGGAGGAGGAGGAAGAGGAGGCGAACCGCCTCTTGGGGCCCTTGTAGGACGCTCGTGGACGCGCCGCCGTTTGCAGCACGTCGGCGTGAACCATGGACTGCTCCTTAGACAAACGCCTGGCGCGGCCTTCTCTTTGCACAGACGCCCGATGTGAGCTGTGCGTGCAAGTTTGCAGCTGCATATGGTAGGAAGCACGCCAACCTGGGTGCCCAGGGAAGCATTACTGGAGCCCGGGATCCCATATGTGCATCTCTTCTCTAGCGCATCCATGCACGAGCGTCTGAGTACGACTGTGTGTCTGCGTATGGCGAGTCTGGGTACGAAGATGTACGTATGAGTGAGTCTAGGTGGGAGAGAGAATCAGAGTATTGGTGACTACGTGTGAGGACCTCTGAAGAAAGGCGGGTCTTAGCATGAGTGTGTCTGGGAGTGAGTGAGTCTGATCTTGAGCGAATGAAGATATGACTGGCTGGGCACAACTAGGTATCAGTGTAAGTGGAAGAGCACGTGTGGGTATGAGCGCCAACGTGTGACTGGATCTGAATCAGAGTGCATATGTACACACATGAATATCAACGTAAGCACGTCTGCGTATGAACAACCGAATACGCACACAATAGATATGAATATGAGCGCCATGCCTGCTACATGTCGACGACCATGGGGCTCAAAAACAAGGAGCTCGAGGGGGCAAATCCCACCAGCCCTTTGGGCGACAGGTGGTCTAACGAGTCTCTGTCATCTTCCACAACCCCTCTTCCCTTCGGGCAGGGGAACCCTCCCCTTCCCCTCCCTGAGGTTGTTGGGGAGGGATCACGAGGTGTCGGAGGGCCCTTTTTTCGGCCCCTGGGAGGGCAAGTTTCTGCCACCCCTCACGAGGATCGTGGCCCCGACGGGGGGACGCAAATCGAGTACCCCCCCTTTTTTGACCAACCAACCGCCTCCAAGATTGCCCCTAAGAGGCCATCCAGGGCTCCCAAGAGGCGCCCACGAGGACCCAAAGAGCGCCCCAAGAAGCCCCAAGCGGCCTCCAAAAAGCACCCGAGAGGCCCCCACGAGGCCCCCGAGCGGCCTCAGAGAGCCCAAGATGACCTCCAAGATGGCTCAGATGGCCCAAGCTGGCTCAAGATGGCTTCCAAGATGCTCCAAGCGGCCCCAAGACTTCTCCAAGACGGCTCGAGATAGCCACGGAGCCTCCCAAACCTCCCTCGCTGTTTGACTATGCGTGTCCCTTCCTCCCTCCCCCCGTCAACTCTCATTGGCATCATTTCTGGATGGGCTGGTGGGGATACGCGAAACATCAAGAACAACACATTGTACATATGGTATCCCTACGATCTGGGCGCGAAAACCGTGACATACCTCCTGGCGGCTCCCCCTGAAAAAAAGTCCGACTGCCACGCCTACTACACCGCGATGATCGGGTGGCCCATTTATACCTGACACATCCCGTCAGTGTGGTCGCAAGTGGGCATGTGATGTACCCCCTGGCGATTCCCCTTCGGGAGGCCCTGTTGCCATGCCTGCTACGTCGCAGTGCTACTCGAACACAGAAAAAGGAAGGGGAAGAAGGACGGCAGGAGGGAAACCACGACGAATAATCAAACAAGGAACCCGTCAGCTGCAACTTGTGTGCCCGGGCCTCACACAGCACCCCACGGAATGCAAGGTCGCGGTGGAGAAAGGCAGACGAGCAGGGGGGAGCAGGAGAAAGAACTGGGAGTGGTCACGGTGCTCCAAAAAGACAGAGGTCCGAGTGCCCGGAACGGTAATTCTACTTGAGAGGTCACGGATTTCTGGGCACGAACATGCCCGTGATATACCCTACGGCGGCTCCACGTCGAGAGGCCCAAAGGCCATACTGGCTAATTTGAGCTCGCCTGAGTGGGTGAGTCTGTGTAGAAGTGGGTCTGAGCCTGAATGCGTCTGTGTGGGTCTGGGTGTGGACGAGTCTGTGTCTGAGTAAGTCTGAGCCTATGTGGATTTGCGTATGAGTAGGTTTAAGTATGAATTGATACGGGCGTGAGTGGTCTGAGTAAAACTGGGTCCGAGGGGAGGGAAGAAAAGTGGAGGAGGCGGGAGCGTCTCAATAACAACAAGAACCCCGTGCTTAGGATATCGGGAAAAAGGTGTGCAGCGGGGAACAGGAGTGAGATAAGAAGGGTGATCATAATAATAAGGTAAACTGAAGAGAAGCGCCAGAAATCCACTGTCACGGTTCGTTCACACAGCTGGGGCGCAAGGTGAATTTCGAAATGAATATGGCGTAAGATACAACAGCAAGGAAGCAGACCTCTAAGCAACGCCGCGAACACGAAATCCGACCAAACGCACCGACACGTCAGGAACAGGATGCGATAGTGTATGCTGGGGCCGAATAAAACATTATTACCCGACTGCCCTCAATCGGAACATGGATTGTGGGTGGCGCAGCCAATCTGGAAAGTTTTAGCAGCCTTGAAACTCTTCGGAACGCACCGATTGTGTTCTAAGGCTGGCTGGGCAATTGCCTGCAAAACCGACACCGAAAGGAACCGAACCGAACTGGAACCGGAACCGGAACCGAACCGGAACCCGGAACCGAACAGGAACCGGGCGGTCCCCGAACCGAACCGACGGGAACCGAACCAGACGTCCCAACCCAGCCCACACAGGACCGCAGGACGACGACCCCCTGCACCCCAACCACCCTGGAAGACGAGGGTTGAGGCAGCCAGAGCCAAAGCTCGAACAATCTGTGCAAGCGGAGGACGGCGCGGCAGGTCGGGGCAGGTCGGGGCAAGTCGGGGCGGGTCGGGGCGGGTCGCGGGAGAGGGTCGGGGCGGGTCGGGGCAGGTCGGGGCGGGTCGTCCGCAGCGGACTGCGGGAGGGCGGGCCCCTTTGGCGGCCCCCCCCGCGCGATGGCAGGGGGGCCGCCGCCAGGCTGCCCGGGTTCCCGCGGGAACCACCCCACCAGCTGTCCACCGGCCACCTCCCCCCGTGCAACCCCGTCGCGACCCCCCCCCGTCGCGACCCCCATCCCGTGGCGACCACCTCCTTCGCAACCCCCCCCTTGGGGGGGGGCGAGGGGTCCGCGGCGGACCGCGGGAGGGCGGGCCCTTTTGGCGGCCCCCCCGCGGCGCGAGGGCAAGGGGCCGCTGCCGAGGTGCCACGAGGCCCGTGGGAACCGCCTCACCAGCTGCCCCCCCCGTCACGACGACCCCCCCTCGTCGCGCTCCCCCACGCGTCGACCTCCCCGTCGCGACCCCCCGTCGCGACCCACCCCGCGGCGACCCCCCTTGCGACCCTCCGCCGTGGCGAACGCCCCCGTTGCCGCGGCGACTCCCCCGTTGCCGCGGCGACTCCCCCGTCGCGACACCCCGCGTGGCGACCCCCCCCGTCGCGCCCCCCCCGCGGCGACCTTCTCCGTCGCGAACCCTCCCGTCGCGACCCCCCCCGTGGCGTTCTCCCCGTTGCGACCCCCCCGTCGCGACCCCTCCTCGGTCTCGACCCCCCTGGTGGCGACCCCTCCCGTGGCAACCCCCCTTCGGCGGGCCCGTCGTGGCCCCCGTAGGGGCCCCCCGTCGTCGTCGGCGGCGGCGGCGGCGGCCCTCTCAGGAGAAGGAGGCGGGGGGCGGGGGCAACCATGTCGAGGCGGATCTGGCCGTGGCCAGGAATGCCCATAGCGTCAACAAGAGGCCCCCGAACCCTGGGGGGCCGAACCTCGAACCTCGAACCTTGGTCCTCCTACCTCGACGGCGGCGGCGGCGACGACGACGCCGGGGGGCGGCGGGGCGGCGACGTTTCGCGCGAATCTGGGCTGCTCTCTGGGCCGCTCTCGGTTTTCCCGCAGGCCCCTCGTCGCCGAGGCTGGATCCGCCTCGAAGTCCTCGTGAGAGCGTTGGCCCCCCCCCGTGGCAACCCCCCCGTAGAACCAAAGGAGAGAAAGATCGCGAAGTCAGGCCCTCCCTCGACGACGACGCCACGCCCTCCGTCGACGATGACGACGACGCCGGGACGATGACGACGACGACGACGACGACGGCGACGACGAACGACGACGACGACAACGACAACGGGCGCCGCGGCCGGGCACCTCGCCGCCGGGCGCCGCGGGGGCGCGGCCCTGCTCCTCGTTCCTTCCTCCTTGCTTCTCCCCCCTCCTCATCCTCTTCTTCCTCGTCCTCTCTTCCTTTTTGCTCAAACTGGACCGTCGCTTACGCAGACGGGGCGCCCAACGTCGTTCAGTCGCACCGAAACGGACCTGTCGGACCGAATCGAACCAGACCGTCAATCGAACCGAACCGAACCGGTGTGACCGAACCGCCCGAAAATAGGAACCGAACCGAACTGAAGCCAGACCCAAACCGAACCGGCACAAAGCGAACGGGTGTCAAACCGAACCGGCCAAGCAACATCGAACCGTCTGCAGAACCGGACCGAACCGAACCGATCCAACCCCTTCATGGTATGATGATACGCTCCTGCTAACATGTTCGGCTATGCGTTGCTGTCGTAGTATGATATGGTCCGTACTTCTGTCATGATAAGCTATGGTATGATATGTTATGTCATGGTGTGTTATGCTATGCTCGGTTATGTAATGTTATTGTGTGTTATGCCGTCTCCTGTGCAGTCATGTTATGTCATGGCATGTTATGTGATCTTAGGTATGCTGACGGCTCCGCTCTGTATTGTATGTGATGATCTGCTCTGCTAGTATATATCGCTATGCTCTGCTATCGTACTATGATATGGTATGCGATGATGTGTCATCGTATGCCATACTATGTCAAGGTGTGTTGTGTGATGTTCGGTTATGTTGTGTTGTGTTATGTCGTATTCTGGCCTGCCATGTTCTGTCCTGGTATGGTCTGTGATGTTCAGTCATGCTCCGTTTTGACATGGCATTGCTATGATATGTTCTGCCATGGTCTGTCATGCTCGTGGTATGTTTTGTCATGCTATGTTGTGTCATGTTGTGTTCTGTCTTGTTCGTCGTCGTCGCTATGCTCTGCTGTCGCGTTATAATCATCTCTGTGATGCTAGGGCAGGATCTGATATGTTATGTCAAGGTGTGTTATGGTATGATCGGTTATGCTATGGTATGCTGTGGTGCGTCGTCTTATGGTATGTCATGTTCTGCTCTGGCATGGTGTGTGATGGTCTGTATGTTGACGGCTCGGCTGTGTATTGTATGTGATGATCTGCTCTGCTAGTATGTGTCGCTACGCTCTGCTGTCGTGTGAAGATATGGTATGCAGTGCTGTGTCATGATATGCTATGTTATGTCAAGGTATGCTGTGGTATGCTCGGTTGTGTTATGGTATGTTGTGTAATGCCGTCTTCTGTCCTGTCATAGTATGTCCTAGTATGGTCTGTGATGCTCAGTCATGCTCCATGTTGACATGACATTGCTATGATATGTTCTGCCATGGTCTGTCATGCTCGTGTTATGTTATGTCATGCTATGTTGTGCATGTTGTGTTCTGTCTTGTTCGCCGCCGCTATGCGCTGCTGCTGTGTTATGATCATCCCTGTGATGCTGTGGCAGGATATGATATGTTCTGTCAAGGTGTGTTATGGTATGATCGGTTGATTATGCTATGGTACGCTGTGTTATGTCGTCTTATGTTCTGTCATGTCCTGTCCTGAGATGTTCAAGGATATGATGTTATGATGTTATGTGTGCTGATGTTGATGTGTTATGCTATGTCATGCTCTTTCATGATATGTTCCGTTGTATCATGTTCTATTATGCCATGTCGTGTTCTGTCGTGTTCGTCGAGGGCGCGAGGCGGGACACCCGGGACTCTTGGGGATCATCGGGGCAACTTGGGCTCTGGTTGCCGCGGTATGCAGGGTGGGGTTGGCCGGGCGCGAGGCGGGATACTCGGGTCCACTGGGACAACTTGGGCTCTGGCGGCCGCGGTATGCAGGGTGGGCTTGGCCAGGCGCGAGGCGGGATACTCGGGACAACCGGGACAACTTTGGCTCTGGCGGCCGCGGTATGCAGGGTGGGGTTGGCCAGAGGGCGTGTTCTTGAAATCTAACAACCCCGACCTGTCGGGAAGGGAATTCGATCGTCGAGCATCGATCCTCCACGTGGCCTCTCACGAAGACGATTGCGATAGCTTCTGGAAGGCACGTGTCACTGGTCTCTGTCCGGGCTCGGCGGTTAGTGTTGGCGGCGCACGAAGGGCTGCTTCTGAGAAGACTTCCCCCCCATCCCCCTATCACCTCCCTCTGCGCGAGGCTGATGGTGGGTGTCTACTTGGGTGCTCGCTCACTTGCCCACCTCCATGCGAGCGGCCTGGCGCGCGGCGTTGGCGGCAGCTGCGTTTCCGGCGTCCTTGGCGCCCTTGACCCCCGCAGACGGCTTGGTCCTGAGCTGGAAGAGCGCGGTCGAGCCAGGGCTGGGAGAGCACGAGGGCGGGGGCAAGTTCAGCAGGTCCACCTCGCGCTGCGTGTTGCCCACGTGGAATAGACAGGAGGGGAGGATGACGGCACTGTTGTCGGTGCCACCGCTCATTGCTCGGTTGCCTTGTGATGACCAAGAGAGCCCCCCAAAAATATTCACACGAAGATCAATCCTGTGCGCCCTTGAGCCCGACGCAATTAAATAACGAATGTTGCATGCAAGCAATTCAGGTCAGGATGGCAGAAGACCGCAAGGTGGGAGAGATAGAGAGAGAGGCATACAACCAATCCGCTCCAAGCCTCAAATTTCAAAACGTCAAGAGTGGAGATACGCGCGACCCCCCGGAGACAACTTGCTCGCCTCAGCGTCCCCCAACCGAGTTCCCTCAGCGTCTTCGTGGTCAAGGCCATGTAGAATCTAGAAGTACCTCATTGCCTGGCTCTTAATCTGGCGTCCAGGATCCCTCGTCGCATACACAATGGATCCGCGTTCCCAGAGCCACAATCCCCTTCAGACAAACAAAAACGCCAGGATCGCGCTATCAAGCCCACAACCCATGGTCAAATGTTATGGGTCAGCCGTCGCAAGGAAACGACCCTCCTGTCCTTCGTAACACCTGGGGGACAATGATAAACATCGTGTTATAGACGTTGCCTGCTGACGTTATCTGCAATTGCCTCTGAGGTCTGCAACTAACCATCGCTTGGCTGGGAGGACCAGCCCTTCAACCAAATTCCCCTTGCTTGTGTGTTTGGCCCCAGCTCGCATGTGAAGGTCGGCTGGGTGACTGGCCACACGAGGATTTCAACCCTGATCCAGCCGTGGCGATGAGAAGATGCAGGGGACGTTGTCCGTTGGAAACCTGATCGGACAAGAACGGGAGCCGCCGATGTTGTCCATTCGGCTTCGGCTTAGGGGGGGAAAACGAAGAGTAGGATGATGGCGACGACAAAGCGGCGGATGACGATGATGACAGCGTGGAGGACGCGGAGGGCAGCGATGGGGGGAAGACAATACGTAGCACCTCGGGCCTCAGCATACCCACGGCTCGCCCCAAGAAAATAAAAAGGTCCTCCCGAGACCGAAGTAATTTGGCCCCACGAGAGCTCCCAAAAGGGCTCAAGACTGCCAGAGAGACCCCAAAGATGACCTACGGGCGCTCCAGGTCACGAGCGGCGATCAACAAATATCCGTATCCGCGCCCTCGCGGTCTCGATTCTGGGGCACGATCCCACGGATACGCGGTCGCACAGGTACGTTCCGCGCGGGGCATGCGCGGAAAAACGCCCGTGTCCGCGGGGTCGCGGCCCAGGGGCCGGGCCCGCAAGGCCGCGGAGACAGACATGTTCCTCGCCCGCGACCAGGAAGTCTCCAAGATGGAGCCATGAGAGCCTCGAACGGCAGGCCCAACAGGCCCCTAACAGGCCATTCCCTCTGAGCCTCACGTGCTCACCCCATCGTCCTAGCATCACTTCGAGCAGCTCGACTTCAGCCACATCCGAATAACTTTACACCCAGCATCGGCCACAAGCGCCTTGCGCTTCCAAAGCGGGCAGGGGGCAGCGGCGGTTCGATGCAGGGTTTTCTTTTACACACTTGTGGGAGCTTGTCTTGAGAATTCATGTCATCTTGGCCCCCGGAGCGCGAAAGAATGGGCCTGCCAACCGCCACCCGTGTTCCTTTTCCAGGAGATCCAAGACATCCGGCGACGAATTCCAAACCTGCGCCCTCGCATGGAGCATCCTCAGGAAAATGGTTCCCCGAACCTCCCCAAGGATGCCCTCAGAGGCTCCCTTCTTCCGTTCCCAGGAGATTCGGAACATCCGGCGGCAAATTCCAACCTGACGCCCTTGCGTGGGACACCCTCAGAAAACTGGTTCCCCGAGCCTGCCCCAAAAAGCTCTCAAATGCCCCCTTGTTCCGTTTCCCGGAAGTCTGTGAAATCCAGCGACAGATTCCAAACTGGCGCATTCGAGTGGCCCTGACAACGGCGGCGGCGACGAGGGCAAAATTAACGGCGGCGACGATAGCGGCGACGGCGGCGCGGCGGCGACGTGGCGGCGACGCTGCGGCGGCGACGACGACAGCGACGGCGACAACGGCGGCGACGGCGACGATAACGGCGACGACGCGACGCAGTGCGACCACCGTAGCGGACGACGACGGCGACGACGGCCGCGCCGATGTGGCCGCGAAAATCAGCAAAAATTTTAGACCCCCCGTGCATGTGTCGGTCGGTGGGCACAGGAGGTTGCGGGCGGGCCGCCCTCTTCCCTTCCCCCCTCCTCCTTCCAATTTTGATTTGCCTGCATGGACTCGAGGAGTCCCACCAGCCATTTAGGGCGTAGGTGGTCTAGGGCGTTTTGTCTTCCATCAGCCCCTCTTCCCCTGCGGGGAGGGGTTTACCCCTCCCACGACCCCCTCCCCTGGACCTGGACGGAAATCCCCCGAGTGGCTGGGGCGTCCAAATTGGCCCAAAATGGCCCCAAGAACGCCTCGGAGAGCCCAAAATGAGTTCCAAAATGGCTCAAGATATCCCAAGATGCCTCCAAGATGCCTCCAGATGGCTCCCAAGATGTTCAAAGAGGCCCCAAGATCGCTCCAAGACGGCCCCAAGTGGCCAAACAGCTGCCCAAGGAGACCCCGAATAGGCCCAAATCCTTCCAAAACCTGGAGAACATCAATGGTTTGTGATTTCTCGGTTGTTCGTTTTCGGTGGCCATCCAAGGCTTCAATATTGTTCCAAGATAACCCAAGTGTTCAGGAGGGCACCGAGAGAGACCCAAGATAACCCCAAAACGGCCCCAAGAGCGCCCAAGAGCGCCCCGAGGGGCGACTTCCGGGCCTCACAAAAGGGGGCGCGAATTAGGACCCCCCTCTATTTGGATCGATGTCCTCCAAAATGGCCCCAAGAGTATCCGTAAAGTTCCCAAAAGCGCCCCAAGAGGGCCCAAAGAGGCGCCCAGACAAACCCAAGGGGCGCCCAAGAGGTCTCCAAGAGGCTCCCAAGAGGCCCCCCAAGAGGCCTCAAGACATTCTCCTCGGCGCCCAATACGCTCAAACAGGCCCCAGGGCTCGCCAAGATGCCCCTGCCTCTCCTCCCTCCTCCTCCTCCTCCTCCTCCTCTTGCTCCTCCTCCTCCTCCTCCTCCCCCTCCTCCACTGCCTCCCCCCTCCTATTCCTCCCCCTCCTTGTCCACTGTCTCCTCCCTCCTCATCGCCCTCCTCCTCCTCCTCCTTTTTCCTCCTCCTCGTTCTCGTCCACCATCCTCCCCTTCGTGGGGTCTCGGACGGCGTTCCTCTCCCTTTGCTCTTGCATGCTCCCCCCGTTTCCCTGATCGCCCCAGCTCCTCTGGGCATCGTTTCTGATTGGGCTGGTGGGGACGTGTGAAGCTTCAACAGTTCTTGCAGCGCAGACGTGCAAGGTATATTGTACAAGTATGCAACTGTTGCACAACTTGAAGTCGCCAACACCACTGCTCGTGCAAACACCTAACCCACCCAGCCGCAATTTGCTTGGCAACGTGTGTTCGATCTCGATTGCGGCTGCCGGGCGGGATTTGCTCGCGCACATCTACGGCCGCACTGGCCAGCGCACGCTTGCGCGCAGATCGACCACATGGCTTGGCACAACTTATGCAGCAACGGTGTTGCTTAACGTCAGAAGCTTCACATCGCGTCTCAGTAGCCACACTGGCGCGTGGGCGCTACAATGCGGGTCAGTGACCTGGGCGGGCGCGATATCATGATGACGCCGATAGCGGCAACAGCGATAATGCTAGTAGCGGTGCGTACGGTTGTTTTTCATTCCCCAAAAACGTCCGTCCGTTACGGGGGGGTCGGGCCCCCGCGGGGGGCGTAATAGTCACCTGGTCGGGCCATGCGGGGGAGGTCTCTGGGCGCTGGACGACGACTGCTACGCCGACGACGACACGACATGGACGACGACGACGAGGAAATCAACCACGACGACGACGACGACGACGACGACGACGACGACGGCCACCGTTAAAGGCTTCCAGAGGTCTCGAGGGCCTCAGCAGGTCTTTGGAATACATCCGAAGCCCTCGGGGACGACGGCGGCAACGACGGCACCGACGACAACGACAACGACGACGACGACGACGACAAGGACGAGGACAAGGACGAGGACAAGGACAAGGACGAGGACGACGAAGGCGACGATGAGGACGAAGAAAAGGACGAGGACGAGGACAAAAACAAAGACGCGAACGAGGACGAGGGGGAGGATGAAGACGACGACAACGACCAGCACTGACGGTTGCAACAGGTCTCCAGAGGTCCCCACGGGCCTGAGGGAAATCCCTGCAGGCCTCTGGAAGCGCGTGGAGGCCCTACACGAGGGCGACGACGAAAACGACGACGGCGAGAATACCGACAACGACAGCGCCAATGCCGACGACGACGTCGACGAAGACGACGACGCCGACGACGACGACGGCAACGACGACGACGAGGACAAGGACGAGGACGAGGTCGAGGACGACGAGAACGACGAGAACGACGAGGGCGAAAACGACGACGACGACGACGACGACGACGAGGACGACGACGACGACGAAGACGACGACGGCCGCCTCTGGAAGCTATCCAACCCCTGTCAACACCAGACCATGCCTGCGAGCACGGCGCCATACCTGTGCGGGGGCCAACCTCGCTCACCCCCGTATTTCCGTTACCGTTACGGGGGCGGATCGGGGGCGCAACCAGCCGCAAGAGCAACCCCGAAGGAGGAGAATGACGATGGAGAGGAGGAAAGAACAACGAGAGGATGAGCTGGCACAATAACAAGATAATCCCTCAGGTCTTAAGATGAACAAGGGCGCAACGGACGAACGCAGGCGCCTGGTAACGTAAATTGGAATGAAAGGCGCTGGGGTGCACGCCAACTGTGCGAACACTCGTGGCAAGCCCAGCCCGGCCACCTATAGACAGCTGCTTGGCGAATCCCGGAAAACCTGTGCCAGCAAGAGCCCTGAACAGTTGGGCCACGGATGTGCAACATGTAGCATGGAATACACTCACACACACACGATATACACATACATATATGTCCATATACATATATATATATATACATGTATACACAATAAGCATGTCGAAATGAGGGGGCCGAACGGTCATTCACTGTCCCTGGGTGCATGGCTGAAGTGAGGCTTCGCAGTGCGGATTGCTGTCGCGTTGCGTTGCGTTTCGCTGCGTTAGTGTCGCCGTCCCTCTCGCGACCCGGCCCGCGACCCACTCGCGGCCCGCCCGCGACGTCCTCCTCCACTTTCCATGTTGTCCATCCTTTCTCTGGGGGTCGACAATGATTTGTGTCTGCGTGCTTCTGTTCCCTCCTGTTGAATGCCAGTCGCCCTCGCTTGACGCTCCCAGAAATTCCCAAGCGCCAGCACGTCACAGCACAGCTCAGGCACCTGCCACTGTGACCGAGAAATGGGGGCCAGCGAGAGAGAACTGCGTGTTCTTTGCATCTGGACCCAGCTCAAAGAAGGGCGCGCTTTTGAGCCCGGATCCCGCTTGACAGAACTGTGTTTTTTCAAGTTTCTGAAGCCGGATCCGGCTGCAAAGACACGCAGTTCTCTCGAGCCCCTGCGATCGAGGGGGGGGGCCGGCGAGAGAGGGCGAAGCCCCTCTGCGGACGCGTGACCGCCATGTGCTCCAGAAGCCAAAGCGGTCAGGGCGAGCGCCGTGAGCGTGCGGTGGGTGCGTATGGCGCCCTAGCCGCAACACGGCCCAGGCCCCGACCGACCACCGCGGCCGCCGCCCCACGCCGAGACGGCGGCCTCCTCGAGGATGGCGGTGACGCGGCGCGCGCCGTGCGCCGCGCTCGCTGCAGCGAGCTCCGCCCTCGGCCGCGCCGAGAGCACCAGCCCGCCCTGCTTGCCGCCATCCGCCCACCAAGCAGCGCGGGGAGCTCGTCCGCCCAGGCGTCGTCCACCCGAAGCGAAAGCGGGGCGACCGCGCCCGCGCCCTCTTTGCGACACCGCCGGCGACAAGCCAGCACGGCCGGGGCAGGCGCTGCCTCTCTGCCGTCGCCGCGTCCACCGCCGCTGCCGCATCCACCACCTCGACCGCCGTCGCGTCGCCAGTGCCCTCGTCGGGCCCGCCATGAGTGAAGCGGCCCAAGGACACACACACATAGATACACACAACTCAAACTATGCCCGATCTTTTCCTATATTTTTGGGGTTTTCGTCTTCCCCCCCGCCCGGTTCCCATGTGTTCCCATACTCTCTGGGGAATCGACGATGACTTGTGTCTGTGTCTCGTTTCCCTCCCTGAATGCGCACCGCCAGCGCCGCCGCGCCCGCGCCGCCGTCGGCGCCGCCGCGGGCGGCGCCGTGGCCTCGGCGGCGCCGGGCGCAGGCGAAGGCGGCGCCGTCGGCGGCGCCGAGCACGGCCGCTGCCTTTGCGGGGGGGCCCCTCGGCGCCGCTCGCAGCCGCACCGCACGGCCCGCAGGGGAGCGCGCGGCGTCCGACCTGTCGCCCCCAGCCGCGGGCCCGAGGCGAGCGCGCGAGGCCGAGGCGGCGCGCGGCCCAGCGGCGAGGGAGTTGGAGCCAAACTGGCTTGAGCCAAAATGGCTACGGACCCAAGCGGTCAGGGCGGGGGTCGGACGAGCGGCAGCGCAGGCTGGTCGAAAGGAGCGGGCACTCGTGGAGCAGATGGTGAATGGCGGATGTTGGCGGCGCGCAAAGAGGGGTAGGGGGAGGGGGCAAGGCTTCTTAGAAGGGGGCTGCTTCTTAGAAGGCGCCGGCCTCACATGTATAGAGAAGGCCCGCGCCCTCTAAGAACAAGGGTGCTTCTAAGAAGCCTTCCCCCCTTCCCCCTATCCCCCTCTGCGCGTGGCCGAGGATAGGGTGGAAGCGCCGCTATTTGCGCTACTCCTTCATGGTAGTCGTCTCGCCACAGGCTAGCTCTGTACATCGCCATTGCACGTACAACTTGGCCATCTTGAAGGCGGGGAAGGTACCGGTCTCCCTCACGGCCGTGCCTGGGAAGTTTACATGGCACGTTTGACATTACAGAAGCTACTCATTGTATTATGTTCCTCCCCGCCACGCCCTGAGGATGTAGCATGAGGATTAAAGACTCGCGTCGTCCTGCTTCGCAACGCACGAGCCTGCATCTCCGACATTGCGCCAACACTCACATGCCCCCGAAATATGTATTACTCTCTTCCTAGTGTTCACCCGCCCCTCCCCACCCCTCGGATCCCCCTTCATAAGGCCGTCCACAGCGACAGCGCACCCGAAAGCCGACCGAACCGGTGGTAAAATCGAAACCAACCGGAACAGAGGAATCGAGAGATGCCTAGAAGGACGCGGCGGTATAAGAACCAACCGCACCGAAACGACCGAATGAAGCCGACTGCGAAGCAGCCGAACCGACCGAACCGCGCACACACCATTGCTGCACCCTCCCTCGAATATGATCTCACGTCGCATATCTGGCGGCGATCATCTGCCTTCAAGCCCCTGGCCCTGATAAAACCACCGAGTGCCACAGACGGCCACCTCAAAGAATCGTCAAAGGGAGGGGGCCGACAAGCTCCAGCGCCTTCGAGCGGTGCCCTACGCAATACTCTAGCTGAGCGGAGGGAGTATGGACAGTCGAAACATGGCAGCAAGAACGCGGACCACGCTTGGTCCGCGTTCTTGCTGCAATGCTCTAGAACATGAGCCACTTCGCCGAAGAACCAGTGCCTCACGGAGACCTCAAACGAAGACCGCTCAAGATGGAGAGCCCAACCGCGAAGAACAGAAGGGAACCCCACCAAAGCTACGTATGGTTGTCATTGACCCTCGTGCCACAATATGGTCGATGCAATACCCTCCCGTAACAGCACCCGCTCCAACGGAGGATGCCAGCGACAAACTGGACAATCTGAAACCAGCATGTGTCCACCTAGAGAGCGGAGCCTCTACCTCTCACGCGCACGCTGAGAAATGTGAGCCGACAGTTCAGAGTCGCCCGTCTCTGCGCCCCCCCCTCCGACGCAATCTTCTTTCTTTCTCGTGACGTGGCCCCCAGCCAAGGTCTCATGCAGAGTTTCCTTTCTTGACGGTCCCAAGGCTGGGACGCCACATCCAGGAGATGGGGTCGGAGTAGATGGGGACGGAGGACCGCGCCGCATCGCCGGTACATCGACGATACATCGGCGATGCATCGGCGATGCACCGGCGATGCACTGGCGATGAGGCGTCGACGTCGGCGATGTATCGGCGACGTCGGCGTGGAGAAAATCGGGCTCCGCATCGAGCCGCATCGTCGATGCATCGGCGATGCGGCGCGATCCTCCGACCCCATCTACTCCGACCCCATCTAGGAGGCCTAGAGAACACGAGCAAAAAGAGACGAACCACTCTCTGTGACGCCTGGATCTGAGGACGTCCTCTTGCCCCGCCCATCTCCCCATGGCCGCAGCCGTCGTGACTCCGTTGGCGGCAGCGGTCCCTGGAGCTCTGGACACCCTCACTGGGACCGGTTTCTCATCCGAGTCGTTGCTTGCCCGCCCATCGGCCTGGTGAGGGCCTCCCAATTCTGAAACTTACACCGAGAAACATCCGATCGTGATTCTTTACCCGCCCGTGCATGAGGGTCCTCCAGAAAAATCGGCTCCTGGACCGGTCCTGGAGTGCGTTCTGGCCACAGTTTCGAGGCGGGTCCAGCCTTGGCGACAAGGCCTTCCCGAGGCAACAAAAACAAACGAAAACCGCCCAAACCTATCAATCTTCAGACTCGATCACCATTCGACGACGACCACACAAGGGCAGGAGGGCCCATAATCGAATCGATAAATCGGGTCGGCAATCGAAACGGATCAAATCGGCGGAAATTGGCAGCCGAGTCGTGAGAAATCGAATCGGCGGAAATCGCCAGGCTGGTACATCAAAAAACCAAACCGAAACCCACGTCATAATCCGAAATCGAATGGAATCGAAATCGGAATCGGAATCGATAGAAATCACATCGGATCGAACCGAGTCGGAGGAGCTTCGAACTGAGCCCCGCAAGGGGGGTCTGGGCAAGTCCGCCTGCCTGTCGGGATAAGGAAGGCATCAACAGCACAGACTTCGGAGATCCGCGCGGACTTCTCCTTGCCTCGGCGCTGGGCCCCCCTCCCTGGCGCGCGGAGCGCGCCGGGGTTCCCGCCAGAGGCGCCGCCAGGGGGCTTCAGCGCCGATCCAGGAAAAATGAGGTACTCGAGTCTGACCGTTGCGACGCCCCACGGCGCCTCCGCACTTCGGGCACTCCCCCACGTGCCCGCCCACGCGGCAGGCTTCCGAGAGCGACTCCCGCGCCCAGGAGCGGCGCTGCGCCTGCGACGGGGAGGGCAGGCCCCCCCTGGACGTTGGCGGTGGCAACAACGGATGTGCTGGACGCTGGATGCTTGCCTGTTGTTTCTTTTCTCTCTCTCTCTCTCTCTCTCGCCTCGCTCTCCATCTCTTTTACTCTGTCGGTCTCTTCTCTCTCGTATATCTCTATATTCTCTCTCTCTCTCGCTCGTTAACGCTCCCTCTGCTTCCAGATATGTTAGCATAGATGTGTTTGTATATCAAATATATGTATGTACACATCTGCACGCACATGCACACACACACACATTCGTTCGTATGCCGACTAGATGTGTCTCCTCATCTTAGGTGCCTGATCGCACGCATGCATGATGCAGGCGTGAACGCAGATCTACTAGAGAATTCTAGATCTGGCAGATGTGCACACGTGTGTACACGAGCATGCCGATGCACACACGAAACACACACACACACACACGCACAAGTGGACACACTCGTTCATGTGCGTATGAGCATCCACCACCGTGCCGCAGGGACCGAGAGGAGCGTCCTCAGGCCCCTTTCCAGCTCTCCGCGCTGAGCCCCGACCCGATCGGCGGTGGACGGACCTCCCTTCTGTAGACCTCCCCTTAGTGAAAACGGCCGGGGACCGAAACCGACGGACCTGGACCCGCAACAATGACGGCCGCGACGCCCTCTCGCGAACCGAAAACGGCCGATCCCTTAGTCGACGTGTCGAGGGCAGGAGGCCTCTCCACCTCCGACCCGAACACCTCGAGGGGGCCCCCGGCCCTCCCTTGCCGGATGCCCCGGCGCGGGGCGCAGGACTCCCGGGGGCTCGTCGCCGGACCCTTCCAGGACGCCAGAAAGCCCCAGCATTAGGTCGGGCACGTCCCCCTGCAGAGCGGGCAGGACAAGTACGGTCGGGCCTGGGACAGGAGATCATCCTTCGAGAACACGAGACCCTCCGCTGGCCAAAACACCCCAAACCATAAGATCACTCGAAGGTACCCTCCCCCGAAAGGCACAAGAACATCCAACAATCACGAAAAACATCAGGGTACCCTCCCCGAACTGGCCTCGATCTTGTACCTGAGTCCGACCGTATACGAATAAACAGCATGGAGCATCAAGGGAGGTTCGCGCGAACCCGAGAGGCCCCCAGGAGGCCCCAGGAGGTCCCCAAGAGGCCCCAAGAGGCTCACACGGGGTTCCCGGGAAGCCCGAAGAGGCTCCAAGAGGCTCCAAAGAGGCTCCAAAGAGGCTCCGAAATCCCTCCACTGAGGTCCCCGAGAGCCTTCCGAAGAGACCCCAAGAAGCATCCCTGAGGACTCTGGCCCACGTCAGCGTCGTCGCCGCCGCCGCCGCCGTTGCCGTCGTCGTCGTCGTCGTCGTCGTCGTCGTCGCCGTCGTCGTCGTCTCCCTTCAGGGTCGGCGGCACTGGCCTTAGGCCTTCGCAACAAAAAGCATGGAGCATACAGGTAAGTTCGCGCGGATTTCTGCCAGTGCTGGCGCCTCTCCCCACACCCTAGTGCGCCAGGGGCAGCGCCAGAGGCGCCGCCCTCGATCTCGGGGGAGGGGTCCAACGCCGACCAACAAAAATCCGCTCGCACCTCCGAACATGTCCGTTTATGCCGCTCCTCGTTCCTCAACATCTGCGCTGCCGGTCTTTGTCCCAAACAAAGACGTTCACCGCGACACAAGCATCAAACACCGGCCGGAACCGATAGCGAAATCGACACCAACCGAAAGCAACCTGGAAGAGAGCAGCCGCGCTCAGCAACCGACCGCATCGAACCCACCGAACGCAACGGACTGAAAAACAGCCGAGCCGACACCATTCTCGTGAGGTGACAACTAGCACCCATACCTATGCCTATGCCGCTCCCAGACTTCTCGGACTGGAATTCCAGTGAGGGTTATTGGGTGTGTGCTCAGATGGAGGTCCCCGCTGGAACGAAAGCCCCCCTCGGGGTCGGACACCTCGCACCCATACCTCCAGCGCCTTCATTCTGCCAGCCCCTATTCTTCCTCCCCACAGGCTTCAGCGTGCGTTGTCCCTGCATCAACTTGAGCTGGTTTTGTCGGCCCCGCCCCCCCCCCTCTTGGGCGCCCGAGTTATCCGGGGTAACTCGGGTCCGGGGTAACTCGGGCTTGGATTCCCGAAAAAAAACGAGTTAGCCCTGACTCGAGTTACCCCTGATGATTCGGGGCTCTGGACGCCCGAGGTATCCGGGGTAACTCGGGTCCGGGGTAACTCGGGCTTGGATTCCCGAAAAACGAACCCGAGATATCCCTGACCCGAGTTACCCCTGATGATTCGGGGCTCTGACCCCCCCCCCCTCGCGCTGGCGCCGTCTGAGAATGAGCCACTCCTCGGCATTCCAAGACGGTGCCGGCGCGAATCGCGAACCGTGGCGTGACTGGCCCACTACCCCCCCCCCCGTCGCGCCCGGTACCGCCAGGGGATGAAACAAGTGTCTCCTCCTCCTCCTCCTGGCCCAGACCCCCGACGTCAGGATAATTACTGTCTTTACGTCAACCCCCAGAGGTCTCGACCCACTCCCCAAGACCAAGTTTTCTATCCGGAGTCAGTGTTTGATGGTCCCTGGGTCTGGCATGGCCCGCAGAGGCCGTGAGAACCGTCCAGCGTCGATACTCTCAAGTCGGGCGTGTCCCCCTACAGGGGGATCTTCGACGAAAAATTACCCTGGCGACGTATCCAACCCTTGCGCAATGCGGGGCATAAGTACATCAGGATTGCTGCAACGGGGGCGATGATGTAACATGGACGTATGTGATTTTGCGAGCAGCTATCCGAAGGCTCGCGGGCCCCAGATCAAGATCTAAGGGCTGCGTAATAACAAATCACCCCCGTTGGCTGTGCCGTGCGCCCGTTGCACCGAACGTATCCCAAAGCAGCTCTTGAGAGCCCCCGCGGGATACGTGTAGGCGCAACGTTATGGTCATCGCCCGGCAGATGGTCTGTTTCACAAATCACCCCCGTTGGCTGTGCCATGCGCCCGTTGCGCGTAACGCATCCCGCAGCAACTCTCCAGAGCCCCCCCAGGGACGGCGAGGTCCCGCTCAGATCCCCGCGGTGCCTCACTCCGCACGACCCACCAGCAGCCCTCGAAAGTGGCGACAGTGTCGCAGATCGCAGCCCCCCAGGGACGGCGAGGTCCCGCTCAGATCCCCGCGGTGCCTCACTCCAGCGAAAGTGGCGACCACATCGCAGCCCCCCAGGGACGGCGAGGTCCCGCTCAGATCCCCGCGGTGCCTCACTCCGCAGGACCCACCAGCAGCACTCGAAAGTGGCGACAGTGTCGCAGATCCCAGCTCCCCAGGGACGCCGAGGTCCCGCTCAGATCCCCGCGGTGCCTTACTCCGCAGGACCCACCAGCAGCCATCGAAAGTGGCGACAGTGTCACAGATCGCAGCACCCCAGGGACGGCGAGGTCCCGCTCAGATCCCCGCGGTGCCTCACTCCGCAGGACCCACCAGCAGCCCTCGAAAGTGGCGACAGTGTCGCAGAACCCCCCAGGGACGGCGAGGTCCCGCTCAGATCCCCGCGGTGCCTCACTCCGCAGGACCCACCAGCAGCCCTCGAAAGTGGCGACAGTGTCGCAGATCACAGCTCCCCAGGGACGGCGAGGTCCAGCTCAGATTCCCGCGGTGCCTCACTCCACAGGACCCACCAGCAGCCCTCGAAAGTGGCGACAGTGTCGCAGATCGCAGCCCCCCAGGGAAGGCGAGGTCCAGCTCAGATTCCCGCGGTGCCTCACTCCGCAGGACCCACCAGCAGCCCTCGAAAGTGGCGACAGTGTCGCAGATCGCAGCCCCCCAGGGAAGACGAGGTCCCGCTCAGATCCCCGCGGTGCCTCACTCCGTAGGACTCACCAGCAGCCCTCGGAAGTGGCGACAGTGTCGCAGATCGCAGCCCCGCAGGGACGGCGAGGTCCAGCTCAGATCCCCGCGGTGCCTCACTCCGCACGACCCACCAGCAGCCCTCGAAAGTGGCGACAATGTCGCACATCGCAGCCCCCCAGGGACGGCGAGGTCCCGCTCAGATCCCCGCGGTGCCTCACTCCGCACGACCCACCAGCAGCCCTCGAAAGTGGCGACAGTGTCGCAGATCGCAGCCCCCCAGGGAAGGCGAGGTCCAGCTCAGATTCCCGCGGTGCCTCACTCCGCAGGACCCACCAGCAGCCCTCGAATGTGGCGACAGTGTCGCAGATCGCAGCCCCCCAGGGACTGCGAAGAGAGGGCAGGAGGAGGCGAGAGGAGGCGGGAGGGGGGCGGGAGAAGAAGGAAGGACGCGACCACAGTGCTCTATTCAAAACGAATGCCCAACCAAGGAGGGTCGGGAATAAAAAGTACCCACAACAATACTCCAAAATGGCCAACACAGACTCCAAAAATGGTCCCCAGACTGGTTTTACCACTTGGGAAGATTCCCCCTGCATGGAGGCACAAGCCCGACTAGACGATACTCTCTTGTCGGGGATCTTCTGACCCGGGTCAATCCAAACCCGGGTCAGCCAGGCCTTGCAGAATCCTGCAAGATCCTGCAAGACCCTGCACCCACACCCGGGTCAACGCGAAGGATCCTGCAAGATCCTGCAGGATCCTGCACCCAAACCCGGGTCAGTGCGACCCTGGCTCTGCAGGATCCTGCAAGATCTGGCGCTCGGGAGGAGGAGGAGGAGGAGGAGGAGGAGGCGGAGGAGAAAGAGGAGGAGGAGGAGAAGGAGGAGGAGGAGGAGGAGGAGGAGGCTCCCGATCTTGGCGCTCGAGATGCTTCCCGGCGGCCACGAGTCCAGGGGCCTCCGCCCCCGAGCAGCACCGCTCTCCTCGGGGCGGGAGGCGCTGCGCGCGGCCCCCTCTCGATGGGCCTTGGCTTCCACCACCACCACCACCATAAGTTGGAGGGGGGGAAAAAGGAGGAGGACGAGGAGGAGGAGGAGGACGGAGAGGAGGACGAGGAGGAGGAGGAGGAGGAGGAGGAGGAGGAGGAGGATGAGGAGGAGGAGGAGGAGGACCCCCTCCCCCTCCGACAAGCCCATCACCTCTCCCTCCCCCCGCGGGGGGGGGGGGCCTTGACGCCCTCGCCGGCCCACTCCAGGGGGTCCTGCCGGGCCGGGGCACGGGCGGGCAACATGAAGTCGGGCGTGTCCTCCTACTGGGAGATTTTGGATGAACAATAAAACAAAATTCAAACAAATCCCCTAATTCTCAAAACTAATCGAAACATCGTCACAAGACTTTGTTACTATTTTTGAACATTCCCCCTGTGGAGGGACAGGCCCGACTTAAGAGTAAAAAGGGCTTGCGCCAGCGCTCTCCCAGCTCCGCCGCCATTGGCGCGACGTTTAGAGACGGTCTTGCGCGAGATGGCGCAGCGACCTTACGCGGTAGTTTGCGCGGGGCGCCAGCGCGGCACACCACATTGGAAACGAGGGCGCTTGCGCGCGACCTTATGAGCGAGCAGCTTCTGAAGGACGCAATACCCTGGACGGTCCTTGGGCGCCCTATTTGAAGCTTCTCTAGCGGCGCACTGCCGAACAAATCTAAGGACGCCAGGGTGCCCTTAGGAAAGCTTCCGGTCGTTACGATGGATTTTTACTGTCGCAGCACGCACTTTGCGCTGCACACGCGTGGACTCAAGGACCAAAGTCATTGCATACCCATGGTGTTTTGGATTTTCCGTGAAGGGCGCCAAAAGGCAGCGGGGCAACGGATATGGAGTACAACCTAGCGTCTAAGGGCCACGTTCTTAAACACATCCCGTGCGCCTCTGGCTTCTGGGGAAGGTCGCCCGTTTCCAAGAGGCAGCGGATTGGCAAAACAGCGGCTTGCTGCGCGGGTCACGATCGCCCCAGCCAGGGGTTCTGAAACAAGAAGGGCGCCGCAGGGACCACGCCTTGGGCAAGCGTAGGCGCAATGTCGCTGTCTTCCCACCGTGGGCCGTGGATGCGGCTACGCACCTTGCCCGCAGCGGGAGGGCAGATAGCAGCCTGTGCTGCCCGGCGAGGCACGGGCAGTGCGCAGGGGACACCCTCACGCCGCCACCGTGCCTGGCCAAGGCCAGCCCGGGCCTGGGCATGGGCATCGGGATGCGCACTGACCCGGGTCAATGCAGACCCAGGTCAGTCAGGCTTTGCAGAATTCTGCAGAATCCTGCAAAAATCTGGTTCGCTAGCACGAGTCAGCGCACACGCGGCAGACAGGCTTCAAGCACGGTCCGCGATTTCCCGGGCAACAACTCTCGGGGAACTGAGCGCAGCTCGGCCCACAGTTAGCGCACGGCTCTTGGATTCGCATGCCTGACGAGTTGGATCTGGCAGTGCGACCGCACTATTGAGATGCGCCATATGGAGTCATGTTGGCACGCGCCCTCGGTGCGGTAGCGAGCCTCTCACGCGAGCGCGTTCGCGGAACGGGCCGTCGCATAGCGCTCCAGACGAGGCTTTCCCCGCGGTCACGTGCATTCGACGAGAGGGTTGAGGGGCCCGGCGACTCTGGAACACAGTGCCCTTCACAATCCCCCCGTCAACACACAAGTTGCCAGTCCGTCTTGGACCGCTTTCCTATCATAAACGTCACTGACAGGTCTAGATTCTGGCGGTAGCCGAGGCCGCTTGGATGCCAAACCTGTCAAGCCATCCGGTTGTGCGGCAGAATATCGACGGAAGAGGCGGCATGTTCTTCTTCGGTGCCCGACGTCTCATCTCGCCCACTTGCCGTGTCGATGGGGGGTATCGATGTGAAAAATCCCCGGCAACATAATTGCCCTCAGCCGTTGGTCCGCCGATCGCTGCATCCATGCTCCCGCCCCCTGGCGTCGGCCTCACGTCACAGATTCTCGAACCGTTGCCAGAGGGCTGACGTTCCTCCCTACGGCAAAGACGCGGCGTTGACTTGTCCGACCGATCGGCCTCCGAAGACACGTGGACAACGCCATCGGATCCAAAGGAACATGAATCAATGACGTAGGCCTGGTTGACCCACGGCAATAATGGGAAATGCGGAGGACCCCGACTCCCATACCATTCCGTGTCATCCTCTTCGGCTGGATAGCCATCCCACGGTGTATCTGGGCGGCTCGCGCCGTGGCTCGAGGGTGAGGCCGTGCGGTTTGCGGAGTCTGGCGTGCTGAAAATATGCAGAGGACCCGCGGCCGCGCGAGTGGCACAGTCAATGGACGCCGCCGCGAGGGTCCTTTTTACCCAGGTGTATTTCACCATGTCCTCGTACGGGCAGGCTCGGGCCAGTATCTTTTCCACCAATGAAGACCGTCTTCGGGTCCGTCATCATTCCGTACTTGTTTGGTCCCAACATCCCCGAAGCCTGCGACACAATCGCGAAACCTCGATGTGAGCACTTCGGCTGAAAACCAGCATGCTACCAATCAGCCCCCAAATCAGCAATCATGGTCATCGTAGGCGATGTTGTATGGTGTTATTGCTACTCATCGTGTACATTAACATCCCTCGATACGCCTTGGTGCTGTAGAACGTGGTGATTGTTTGGTTCTGGTATGGTAAACATATCTGCTCGAGTAAATGTGTATGATAATGCTGGCCGAAAGAAAAGAAGGCTTGCCGCGCACGCGCGCGTACACCTGAGCACAAGTAGCTGCAACTAGTATGAATGCTAACGCTATTGTGATACATGGCGCCGCCAAACCTCAATTGAAGGGCAATGGCGGCGCGGCAAAAGAAGGCGAGAGGAGCGTTAGTAATGACTCCAAGGCTGACTGCTAAAGCCGTGCAGAGCCACCTCCAAAATGGCAAAAAAGGCGAAACCCGCTGGAGACCAACGCAGAAACATCCGTGACACGCCTCGATGGTGCGCTGGCGCTGTGCCAGGATTTGCCGCAGGCAGCTGGATGGGATAGCAGGGAGGTTTTAATGCGTGCTGTTCAGCGGCGGTGGGAACGATCGCAACGCGGTCGGAGCGGCAGCCAGGTCGCGGAAGCGCGAATGGTGAACAGCAGGAGGCTTCGACACAAGAGGCCTCATGAAATGGTAAGGCTTCGGGTTGCGCGCAGACAGCTCACCCAGGCAGTCCCGGCTGGCCTCAACACTTCCCCCGAGTACTCTCAGCTGGCCTCAACAGGGCCCTCCGAGTAGTCCCGGCTGGCCTCAACACTCCAACCCTGTGGCGCGGAGTGACCAGGGGCGCAGGCAGAGGCGACACCAGGGTGCTGAGACCGCCCGGGGGCCTGTTGAGGCCAGCTGTGACTGCTCGGGGGGCCAATTGACAACCCGAAGCCTCACAATTTCATGAAAGCGGTGGAGGCACCGCCTTTGGTGCCCGTTCCATCTGAGCCTGCGTGGCCCCCGGCGCTGTCCGACTTGGGTTGGATGTGGACAGGACTTGGAACAAATTTGGACCAGATTTGGACTAGATTCGCGGGGAATAGAAGAACGAGGAGGGAGCGGGGGAACAGGAGGGGAGAGGAGGAGCAGGAGGATGAGCCCAATGCGGCCCCCGCGCGGTCCAGATGCAGGAGAAAAGCTGACTTCGGCGTCGCCGCCCAAGGCTCCCATGAACAGACATCGGCCCCTAGGCACCGCCCGCCTTGGCCCGTGGCCTCGTCTTCTGCTCCCCAGCCCGCTCATATGGCGGGCCTCAGAAACCCTGAACCCACAAACGTCTCCATCTCTTGGGAGGCGCTCTTGCTACTTTCGCCACCTTCCGCCGCCCCTCCGCCGCCTTCCGCCGGCGTCCGCCGGCGGAGGCGGCCGCGTTTTGCTTCCGCCGACCTTCCGCCGCCCTTCCGCCGCCCTCCGCCGAGGAAGAGATGACGACTCCCTCCATCCTCGAAGGCAAGGCCATCCTTCGGAACCCCCCAAATATGATCCTGCAGCGCCAGCGCGTCGGCGCCCTCCGGACCCGCCTGCAGCACGCTGGCCCGCAGCCCGGCGTTGGCCCTCAGCGCCGCGACCAGCCCCCGCAGGCGCGAGGGCGCGTCCACGCCGGCGTGCCTTGTTGCCGTCGCCACTTTCGCATCGGACAAATGAGTGAGAGGCCTCCTCCTCCTCCAACTCCTCCTCCTCATCCTCCTCCTCCTCCTCCTCCTCCTCCTTTCAGTCAGACTTTGAGCGGGACTCGTAGCATCGTGTAACATGATTCGCATGGGTAAGACAGAGCAACGTTCCAGAGACAACCACGTGCAGTTCACAATGACATGGTGCAACAGGAGCGCCGAAAGGTGAGCAGGGGAACGACACAGCGTGAAAGATCCTGCCAAAGTAGGTCAACGCAAAATTACCCCCATCCACCTCTATCGCCCTGAACCCAGATCGTCATCCTCCTCTTCCGCCTCATTCGCGCTCTCCAAGAGCACACTAACAGAGTAAGCAACAGTGACGCAACATGGGACGGCGAAATGAGCGAAGCGGCTGATAAAAGCTACCCACATCATTCCTGACTGGCGTCCACTCAACATCGGAGAGAGTCCTTGCTGCCAGCGCCACTTCCGCATCGGTAGAGGCACAACAACCTCATGAGCATGATATCTCGGAGCTCTGTGCGGATATCTTGGATCGAAGCTGGACTACCCTCCCTGGCGCGCGGAACGTGC
The DNA here is from genome assembly GCA_963575745.1 of Prorocentrum cordatum. Lineage (NCBI taxonomy): Eukaryota > Dinophyceae > Prorocentrales > Prorocentraceae > Prorocentrum > Prorocentrum cordatum. Next base: position 331,697 of record CAUYUJ010008158.1, on the reverse strand, counting down.
AAAAGGCGCCACCAAGGCCCCGCGCAAATCGGAGAAATCCGCACAGACCTCTCATGCAATTCTCTGTGCCACTCGAGCGTCGGACACACACGAGTGCTGCCCACCTCGACTGGCACCCTCTGAACATCGGGCAGCGGCCTCCTCCCAGCGAGCACGAGGGCTCGACCGGCGCCTCGAGCGGAGCCCGAGCGCGACGTGCAGAGGCCCTCCGAGGATCGCAGAGGAGAGGGAGGAGGAGGAGGAGGAGGAGGAGGAGGAGGAGGAGGAGGAGGAGGTCTGCATGACCGCCCACCAAACGACGGTGCCGCAGGCAGGGCGGGGCCGCCCCGGCCACGGGGTGCGCCCCCGGAGGGCTCCGGGGCAGCTCTCAGAACTCCCTCGGGGTCGACCCGGCGCAGAAAACCGCACCGGGAGGGCCCTTCCAGAGAGCCCGGCACTGACCCAAGGCCGCCGCGTGAAACTCCTGCAGGACCACGGCCACCCAAGATGGCCCCGAGCCTCGAGGTGGGCCGCGAGTCGTCGGAGCGTCCAAGAAGGCCCAACATGGCTCCACGAGGGCCTCCAGTGCTCCAAGATAGCCTCCAAGATGGATCAAGATAACCGACGATGGGTCAAGATGGCTTCCGACTTACCTCTAAGAGGCCCGACGAGGGCCACAAGACGGTTCCAATTGCTCTAAGAGCCCCTTCAGGACCCCCAAGTGACCAACATCCTTCAAACACCTGCAGAACGTCCATGACTTTGGCCTTCTCGCCGTTTCGCTTACGATGCGCGCTTGATGCCTCAGGATGGCCCAAGAGAGGCCCAAGAGGAGCCCAAGGGGCCCCTCAGACGGCTCCAAGAGCGCCCAAGAGCGCTCAAAAAGGGCTCCAAGAGGCGATGCTGATGACCTCAAGGGCAGGCAAATCGGGGATCCCCACCTTTTGATCGATGGCTTCCAAGATGGCCTCAAGAGGCCCTCCAGGGACCCGAGGGACCCCCAAGAGGGCTCCAAGAGGGTCCCAAGAGGGCCCCAAGACCCCCAAAAGAGCCCCAAGAGGACCCAGAGATCCCCAAACAGAGCCCCAAGAGGGCTCCAAGAAGCGATTTTGAAGGCTTTGACCTCGTCCTCGTTGTCCTCCTCCTCCTCTTCCTCCTCCTTCTCCTCCTCGTTCTCGTCCTTGCCCTCATCGTCTTCATTTCCTCTTCCTCGTCGTCGTGGTGGTCGTCCTCCTCCTCCTCCTCCTCCTCCTCCTCCTACTTCTCCTCCTCCTCCTCCTCCTCCTCCTCCTCCTCCTCCCTACTCGTCCTCTTCTTTCCCTGGCTCCCGCGCGGGCCCCACCGAAGAGGCCCTCCCAAATCCACCCCCTAGCTCGTGGAGGTTTCTCTGTTCACACTGGTTGCCCGCTTTGTTTCACCACATGTCACATGTGTCTGTTCGTTCCTTTTCCCGTCACCTCTCATGGGCAGGGTTTGTGAATGCGCCAGTTGAGATGCGCAAGACATATACGTTTTCCTTAGTTTGCAGTTGTTGGATTTCGACTTCTCTGTGCTCGTCCTGCGACTCGCCTGCTCTTCCAGAGGCCTCCCAGATGGGCTCCGACTAGGCGGGGTCGGAGGATTGCCCCACATCGCCGATGTATCGCCGATGCATCGGCGACACCGGCAATGCATTGGCGCCGTTGGCGTGGACAACACCGGGCCCCACATCGAGCCGCGTCACCGAGGCATCGGCGATGCATCCCCGTCTTGGAGGCTCAGCCCCTCGACTGCCGCGCGCGGCCCGGGGCCCGCCCGGATCCCACTCGCCAGAGTCCCCGTTCGCCAGCTCCTCTTCGCCAGGACCCCGTTCGCCAGGGCCCCGTGCGCCGGTCCCCGTTCGCCAGGACCCCGTCCGCCAGTCCCTGTTCGCCAGTCGCCGTTCGCCGGTCCCCATCGTACGCCGGAGTCCCTGTTCGCCAGCCCCTGTTCGCCGGTCGTCGTTCGCCGGAGTCCCCGTTCGCCACGGCCCCGTTCGCTGGTCCCCGTTCGCCTGCATGCGCGTCCCTGTTCGCCAGGCGGGCGGGCCCAGAGGCGGGCGGACCCTAACGGGCGGGCGGGCTGGAGGGCGGCGGACCAGGCGGCGCCGACGAAGACGACGACGACGAGGACGACGACGACGACAATGGCGACAACGACGACGGCGACGACGAGGACCAGTACGACGAAGACGAAACGACGACGACGCCGACGCCGACGAGGGCGGCAACGACGGCAACGACGACGACGACGGCAACGACGACGACGACGACGAAAGCGGGCGGACGTTAACGGGCGGGCGGCGCGTCGGGCGGGCGGGACAGTAAAGTACGACGCGTGATGGAAGTATAACACGCACACCCGAACGGACGGGTTGGGGCGGGCGGGCGGGCCCAAATGGGCGGGCGGGTGGGTCGGGCGGCGGGCGGGCTCTGGCGTGCCAGCGGGCGGCGGACCGAGCGGGCGGGACAGGAAGGTATGGCGCATCATCGAGGCAGCACACGCGTACCCGAGAGAGCGAATCGGGTCGGGCAGGCGGAGCCTAAGGAGCGGACGGGTCGGTCGGGCGGACCCTAACGGGCGGGCGGCGGGTCGGGCGGGCGGGACTTACAAACATGATGCGTAATCGAAGGATCACGCGCACACTCTAACGGGCGTGTCGGGCGTGTCGGGCGTGTCGGGCGGCGGGCGGACCCTACTGGGCGGGCGGGCGGCGGATCGGGCGGGCGTGACATGAAAGTATGACGCAATCATCCAACTAACACACGCGAACCCTAACAGGCGGGTCGATTCGGACGAGGACCCTGACGAGCGGGCTGGTCGGGCGGGCTCTTAAAAATATGACGCGTAATCGAAGTGTCACACGCACAACCTAACGGGCAGGTTGGGTCGGGCGGGCGGACCCTAACGGGTGGGCGGGTCGGGCGGCGGGCGGACCCTAACAGACGGGCGGGGGGGCGGATCGGGCGGGCGGGACATTGAAATATCGCGCATCATCGAAGCAACACACGCGCAGCTTAAAGAGAAGGTCGGGTCAGACGGGCGGACCCTAACGGGCGGGCGGGCGGATCGGGCGGGCGGGCGGTACATTAAAGTATGACCTGCAATCAAGGTGGCACACGCGTGCCCTAACGGGCGGGTCGGTTCGGGCGGGCGGACCATAATGGGCGAGCGGGTCGGGCGGCGGGCGGACCCCACAACGGGCGGGCGGGCGGCGGATCGGGTGGGCGGAACATTAAAATATGACGCATCATCGAAACAACACACGCGCACCCTAATGGGCGGCACTGGTCGGGCGGGCGAACCTTAACGAGCGGGCGGGTCCGGCGGCCGGACCCTAACGAGCGGGCGGGCGGGCGGCGGGTCGGGCAGGCGGGACATTAAGTATGACGCATCATCGAGGCAACACAACACACACGTACCCCAACGTACGGGTCGGGTGGGGCGGGCGGACCCTAATGGGCGAACGAGTCCGGCGGCGGGCGGGGCCCTAACGGGCGGGCGGGCGGCGGACCAGGCGGCGACGACGAAGACGACGACGACGACAACGACGACGACAAGGGCGACGACGACGACGACGACGACGACGACCACGACAACGACGACGGCGACGACGACGACGGCGGCGCCGCCGACGACGACGAGGCCGTAATAACGACGACGACGACGACGGCGACGTCGACGACAATGGTGGCAACGACGACGAAATCGGAACGACGACGACGTCGTCGACGACGACGACAACGACGACGGCGGCATTGACGACAACGACGTCGACGACAAGGGCGACAACGAGACCAAGGGCGACAACAACGACAACGACGACGACAACGACGACAACGACAACGACGACCTCGACAACGATGACAAAGGCGGCAACAACGACGACGACGAGACAACGGTGGCGACGGCGACGGCGACGACCCTCCCATGCAAGTCCACGCGTCCTTCACTCTTTCTCTGGAGGCCTCCTAGGTGGGGTCGGAGTAGATGGGGTCGGAGGATCGCGCCGCATCGCCGACGCGTCGGCGACGCATCGGCGATGCACCGGCGATGCACCAGCGACGATGCGTCGTCGACGTGGGCGATGCATCGGAGACGTCCGCGTGGGGAACATTGGGCCCGACATCGAGCATCGAGCCGCGTCGGCGATGCATCGGCGGCGCGGCGCGATCCTCCGACCCCATCTACTCCGACCCATCTGAGAGGCCCAGATTCTCCTCCTCCTCCTCCTCCTCCTCCTCCTCCGGCTAGACGTAAGAATGACCCTGGGTAAGAGTGACCTTTGGTGCGCCGCTTTTGGGGGCGCGAGAGAGCCAAACCCGAGGGCGCGGGCCGCTTACATCGCATCGCGCTCGGCGATCGGGGGGAGCTCTGGCGAAAGGTCACTCTTACGTGTAGACTCCTCCTTGCCCCTGTTCGCGGCCCGCCTCGCCACAGAGGCGGCGACCGCCGCGGCCGTGTCCGCCGGCCGAGGCCCGGCGCCGAAGCCCGCCTCGCTGGGCCCCGCGAGGGCCTCCTCGAGGAGCGCCGCGGCCTTCCTGCGGGGGGCGGGCCGCGCGAGGACTCCCCGACAGACCTGCGGGAACTCCCCTCCCTCCCTCCCTCCCTCCCTCCCTCCTCCCTCCCTCCCTCCCTCCCCTCCCCTCCCTCCCTCCCTCCCTCCCTCCCTCCCTCCCTCCCTCCCTCCCTCCCTCCCTCCCTCCCTCCCTCCCTCCCTCTCCCTCCCTCCCTCCCTCCCTCCCTCCCTCCCTCCCTCCCATCCCTCCCTCCCTCCCTCCCTCCCTCCTCCCTCCCTCCCTCCCTCCCTCCCTCCCTCCCTCCCTCCCTCCCATCCCTCCCTCCCTCCCCTCCCCCCCCCCTCCTCCTCCTCCTCCTCCTCCTCCTCCTCCTCCTCCCCTCCTCCTCCTCCTCTCCTCTCCTCCTCCTCCTCCTCCTCCTCCACCTCCTCCTCCTCCTCCTCCTCCTCCTCCTCCTCCCTCCTCCTCCTCCTCCTCCTCCTCCTCCTCCTCCTCCTCCTCCTCCTCCTCCTCCTCCTCTCCTCCTCCTCCTCCTCCTCCTCCCCTCCTCCTCCTCCTCCTCCTCCTCTCCTCCCTCCCCCTTCTCCCCCTTTCTCCCCCCCTCCCCCCCTCCCCTCCCCCTCCTCCCCCTCCCCTCCCCCTCCCCCCTCCCCCTCCCCTCCCCTCCTCCTCCCCTCCTCCCCCTCCTCCTCCTCCTCCTCCTCCTCCTCTTCCTCCTCCTCCTCCTCCTCCTCCTCCTCCTCTTCCTCCTCCTCCTCCTTCTCCTTCTCCTCCTCCTCCTCCTCCTCCTCCTCCTCCTCCCCGCCCTCCCCGCCTTCACTCCTCCCTGTTCCTCCCCTCTTCCGAGGGCCTCGAGGCTCCGGGCGGAGACGCCCAGGAAGAGGAAAGGTCCGCCACGCCGCGAGCTCAAGGCCGCCTGGCTTCCAGGGACTGGGTCAGCCAGAGGGGGTAATGAAGGCTCAGGAATGCAAGGTCTTGATTAAAAGCCCTGGTTCCCCACGACACGAACCAAGGCCGAAGTCTTCACGGCACGAACCTGCCGATACCAGATCACGAAGGGCAGTATGGCACGAACATGCGACGTCTTGATTATTCACGAGTGAGCCTCAAAATGTCCAGACCCTTTCCACAAAAACTGAGACAAAAAACAGCGGGTCGTACGTGAGATGACTTAGCGACCATACGCGGCGGCGTACGCGGGCCGCCAACGCGGAACGCTTCATTGGAGACGAGGGCGCTTAAGCGCGACCTTCCGGTGGCAACTTACGCGCCAGTGTCGGCGCAGACGAACCGATTTATTGGCGTCGCCCAACTGGGTCCCCAGAGATCATGACCCTTTTCCACTGGGCTGGTTTGTTCATACCGGGTAGTTTTGATGACGGCCCCCGGGCTCAGCGATGGCCGCAAGAGGCCGAGAGAACTGGAGGCCTCCTAGATGGGGTCCGAGTAGATGGGGTCGGAGGATCGCGCCGCATCGGCGATGCATCGCCGATGCATCGGCCATGCATCGGCGATGTCGGCGGAGCTTCGGCGACGCTAGCGCGGAGAGCATCGGGCTCCACATCGAGCCGCATCGGCGATGCATCGGCGAAGCGGCGCGATCCTCCAACCCCATCTACTCGGACCCCATCTATCGGGGATGGATAGAATCCCCTTTAGTAAACCGTGGCTCAATGAAAACTACCTCGGGCCCAAACCTGGCGGGCGCAAGCATGGAAAATGACAGTCGCGGCGCCCTCTCGAGAACCGAAAACGGACAATTCACTAATCGACGTGTCAGGGTTGGGGTTCTGTCCACCCCCGATGTAGGAGGCCTGGAGTCATACGCGCCGCGTCCAGATACATCCGCGCCACCGTTCCGAGGAGAAGAAGACGCCTTGATGTGCTGAGGGTAGAACTCTGCAATCCAAGCAATTGCAGACACATCGTGAGCCTGGCCGCATGCCAACACAATGCATGCCAGATGCAAGCCTCGTACACATGAATTCCGCCAGCATTCTGATATGGCTCACCGCACCGAGGCATGTGAATTTGAAATGATGCTCTCCGCGGGGAGAGTCCATTCCTAATAGAACGCCCCCGCGCCTCGCCCCCCTCATTGAGCAGGAACCGACCGTCCCGGCATTACTGTAGTCTTACCACGGAATGTTCTTTTTTTAGAACCCAAAGAATGTCCTAGGAACCAAAACACGTTTCTTAGAACATAGGCCCGATGTGTTAAAACAACACAGTCCCGGCCAAACTTGTTCTAAGAACACTTCGTGGAAACCACAGAAAGGCTCTTAGAACGTTCTTTGGTATGCCTACAGGCGAGCCGGGACGCTTCGCCACTGCTTGACCTCACGCGCGCCGCCTGTGCCTCCATCACGGCGCTCATCTGGGAGGCCTCTGGCCTGTGCCCCTAGGCGAAGATGCGCACCTTCAGCGCATGGCCTGCCTCGGCGTCCGCCGGCGGAGGCGCCGCGGCCGCGCCGCTGGCCCGCGGCCCCGCGGTGGCGGGCGGGCCGCCCGAGCCTCCGGCCGCCCCCTCGTGGGGGGCCGCCAGCAAGGGCAGCATGACGGCGTCCGTCACACCACACCACGCGTCGAACGCGTGCTTGCGGGCCCTGCACGCCTCCTCGCCCTGCGACGCCTTCGCGTTCGCCTCGCCCCACGCGTCCCTCCGCCAGTGGGACATCGCGTGGAGGTGGCGCGGGGCTTTGCAGCCGCTGGGCAGCCACACGAAGCAGCCCGTGCTCCTGGGGAGGGCCGGCGCCGCCTCGGGCAGCGAGTCGACCACGTCCGCGGCCCGCGCCTCCTTGGCCGCCGCGTCAGCCTCGGCAACTGCCTGCAGCACCGACTCTGGCGCCTCTGGCGCCTCCCCCTGCCCCCCTTCATCCTCCACGAAGACCTCCCGAGGAGATGTCAGCAGCATGACGGTGTCCGTCACACCACACCACGCGTCGAACGCTTGCTTGCGGGCCTTGCACGCCTTCTCGCTCTGCCCCGCCTGCGCGTTCGCCTCGCCCCAAGTGTCCCTCCGCCACTTGAACTTCGCGTGGAAGTGATGCGGAATCTTGCAGCCGCTGGGCAGCCACACGAAGCAGCCGGCGCTCCTCGGCCGAGCTGGGCCGCAGGCGAGACTGGATGCGCTGCACATGCGCCCTGGGGCCGACGCGGCCTGTGTCGCGTTCTCCTCCTGGTTCTCCCCCTGCGCCTGCCCTGGGAGCTCCGGCGGCGTGCCCTCGAGCTCCTCGCCGGACGGCGTGTCGGCGGGGACGCCCGCCGCGGTGGAGGCCTCGGCTGCTGCGACGCTCTGCAGCTGGACGGCTCCGGCGGGCACTCCCAGGAGCAGGGCGGCGAGGACGCCGGCGCGGGCCCGCGGCATCTGGCGCGGCAGGGGCGGTAGGACAGAAGGTGCTGGATCGGAACGGGCAAAAGTCTTGAGCCAACATGGATACGGGGGAGGAGGAGGAGGAGGAGGAGGAGGAGGAGGAGGAGGAGGAGGAGGAGGAGGAGGAGGAGGAGGAGGAGGAGGAGGAGGTGCAGGAGGACTGCCCCTGCACCCCCGAATCCAGGAGGTCTGGGGGGTCTTGGGGTTCTGTCCGAGCCCCGAGTCTGGGAGGTCTGGGAGAACTGCCCCCCGGAGCCCCCCCGCCGGGATTTTTGAACACGGCGCGGTCATTGTCTGTCTGGGGCCGCGGCCCCCCGAGCTCCCGACCCCCTCTGGGCCACGCGCAGCGGGGGGCCCGGGGGAGGCAGGGCCGCTTCTGGGAAGGAGGCCGCTTCTCAGAGGGGAGTAGGAGGAGCTTCTGAGAGGGAAGAGCTCCTTAGAAGGAGGCAGCTTCTGGGACGGAGGGGCCTCCTAGAGGGAGGCAAGGGGAGGCGGAAGGCTCCTTCTGAGAAGCCCCTCCCCCTCCCCCTCCCCCCCTCTTGGCAGGAGGAGCCTCCTGGAGGGAGGTAAGGGGAGGCGGAAGGCTCCTTCTGAGAAGCCCTTCCCCCTCCCCCCGTACCTCCCTCTGCGCGTGGCCGACCTTCTCCGAGCGCGGCCCTGCATCCCGGACCCGCTTCTCGGGGTCCCGGGGCCCCGTGGACGGCCCTGGAGGCCCAATTCGAGACTCCGCCGGTTGAAACACCCACGCCGTCGGAGATCTGGGGTGAGCGCGAGGAGGAGGAGGAGGAGGAGAGGAGGAGGAGGAGGAGGAGGAGGAGGAGGAGGAGGAGGAGGAGGGAGGATGGAGGAGGAGGAGGAGGAGGAGGAGGAGGAGGGGGAGAGGAGGAGGAGAGAGGAGGAGGAGGAGGAGGAGGTAGGAGGAGGAGGAGGAGGAGGGGAGGAGGAGGAGGAGGAGGAAGGAGGAGGAGGAGGAGAGAGGAGGAGGAGGAGGAGGGAGAGGAGGAGGAGGGAGGAAGGAGGAGGGAGGAGGAGGAGGAGGAGAAGGGCCCTCGACCTCGCGGCGGGTCCTGCTGTCAGCAGGTGGGTTTGGTTCGCCGAGCCGACCACGCTTTCTGGGAACTAGAGGAGCTAGAGGAGGAGGAGAGGAGGAGGAGGAGGGGGAGGAGGAGGAGGAGGAGGAGGAGGAGGAGGAGGAGGAGGAGAAAAAGGAGGAGAATGAGGACGAGGAGGAGGAGGAGGAGGAGGAGAAGGAGTTTGAGGAGGAGCTTCTCTCAATTGCACAGAAGGCGGTCTCTCGATGGTGGGCAGCCGCCCCTGCGCCCGTCTTCTCTAACGCAGGGGCAACCGCCAGCGCCCAATTTGTCGCAGTCGGCGATGATCTCTTGAAAGCCATGTGGATGGGTCGCGGGTGGGTCGCGGGATGGGTCGCAGGCGGGTTGCGGGTGGGTCGCGGGGGTGGGTCGCAGGTGGGTCGCGAGTTGTGTCGCGGGGTGGGTCGCGGGTGGGTCAACGGGTGGGTCGCGTGGCGGGTCGCGGACCCATAGCGGGCGGGTCGGGAAGGCGGGCCCAGGCGGCCAGGTCGAGCAGGCGGGTTGCTGAAGCGTCAGTCCTGCATGAATCGCGATGGAATCTCAAACGATATTGCGATTCCCAAGTGAATCGTGGGAAAAAGCCAAAGCGAGAGCGTGATTCCTGAGTGTCGAGGGTGCGGCGTTCGAATAAGTCGCGAAGAGATCCCACGCAAGAGCGCGATTCCTGCATACATTCGGAGGACGTCCCACACGAAAACACGATACTGAAATACACTGTGAGGAGGTATCTGGCGGGGGCCGTTGTTGTTGCAGTTCGGGGGCCAGAGGGCCAGTTTGCCCTTCAGGCCTTCAAGGCTTCCCCTGCTGAAAAGCAGAGCGCGAGCCCAAGGAGGGGCACTTCACTTGGAACAAGACAATGGTCGCAAGAGTGGGGGGATCAGCAAGAATCATTCTTCAAAGATATACAGGTGAACAGAAACAACAACAGCAACAGCATCAGCAACAACAACAACGAGACAAATCCGTGCTGTGCAGTCCCACTTCAGCCGCGCACCCAGGGACAATCAATTACAATGTTGCTCCCTATCTCGTATATACAAAGGAATGTAGGAATCATCATGTGATAGGTTTATACAGTACGATCCGCTCTATACGAATGCACTAAACAGAATTGGCATAATCGAACAGACAACATTCGAACAGACAAAAATACATGTACGTAAGTTAATAGTTGATTGCATGACTTGGTACAACAAGACCAACGATGATACATTATAGGAATAAAGTGTCCGGACGTTGTTACACTATGCTATGCTATGATATGAGGGGTATGCTATGTTACGATCAGCTGCGATATGCTATGATATAATGCTCGGTGGTACAGTATAATGAAAGTTTGCCACACAAGAGGCTCATCCAAGCATACAATATGATACAACATACTGCGGCACGATGTAGTACAACATCGTACCGTACAACGTTCGTGATATGGAATGGCAAGTAACATACCATAGCGCAGTGTGAAGCACTTTATGACCTGATGGGATACATCCTAATGCAATATGGATGTGCGTCTCATGACCTAGTATCGAATGCGAGCATACACTATAATATAAAACATGTCATTTGATCGGCAACACTCTGCTCTGACCGTATGCCAACTAAAACATGTTTGACATATCATACAACATAATACAACATAGGATTCGATCGTACACTATGGCAAGTGATAATAAAGCTGACATGCACATATATTATAACACACACATATGATACATGCAATGTGACGCACTACAGCATACTGTTTGCTATACTGATATGTATGTGTTTACATGCATGTTGTGTTGAGCAGGGGATGGTCGTCTCATCATGTCTTACATGCTTCAATTGGCTGATCGGTGCCTCCCGCGAGGCCCGGCCAGCGAACTCCAACTGCGGCGTTGATGCTGTGAGCGAGCATCCGGCGACTATCCGCCGCTGTGCCGCTGGGCACGGAACGGGCGTGTCCTCGGGTCCTCTCACTGCCCCTCGAAGCCTCAGTCCTCACTCCTGGGGAGTCTTTCAGGGGTTCGGAGCCCCTCGGCCCAAATCTCCTGGGACTTGTCGCGTGCCCTCTGGGCTTCGCCGAGCGGTGCCGCATCCTTTGTTCGGGCCCAAGGGGGCCCCAAGACGGGCCAAGAGCGACCCAATAAGCCCCCAATACGGTCAAGAGGACCCCGAGTCGTCGAACGATCGCTCCAAGACGCTCAAGATGGCCCCCAGACGGCCCAAGAGGCCTCCAAGACGCCCAACGAGTCCTCCAAGAAGCCTCCCAAGAGGGCCCCGAAAGGCCAAAATCATCGACTGTCCTTATTTGTTTGAAGGATTTGGGCATTCTCGCCTTTTCGGCTTCCCGACGCTCCCAGGCGGCCCTCAAGGCCCACGATACCGCCCCAAGAGGCCTCCAAAAGGGCCACCAAACGACCCAAGAGGGCCCCAAGACAGCCCAAAAGGCGCCCATGAGGCCCTAAGAGGCCCCCAAGAGGCCCCAAGAGGCTCCCAGGAGGCCCCCAAGAGGCCCCCAAGAGGCCCCCAAACGGCTCCCAAGAGGCGCCCAAACTGCCTCCAAGAGGCCCCCGAGAAGCTTCGCACGAGACCCCAACGAACATCAAATAGGCTTCATACCCACAACCCAGGTATTGTGGCAGGTTGGGCCGAAGGCCATTACATCCGCCGCCCCCTGTCGATTCATCGCAGGGGTGCCTGGCGTGCTGAACCCTTTCGGTTTTGGTGTTGTGTTTTTTTTTCCAAGAGAACTCATCCTGGGGCTTCGGCCTGTCCCGCCGGCCACCCGAAAAGATTGCCCAGGATCTCAATCCCCCCAAAAACCCTCCAAGACGGCTCAAGAGGGCCTCTAAGATGGCCACGTTGGCCTAAGATGGCCTCCAAGATTGCCCCAAGATGCCTCCAAGACGGCCCAAGATGCACCCAAGACGGCCTAAGATGGCCTCAAGCTGGCCCAGGACGGCCCAAGAGGCCCCCAAGAGGCCTCCAAGACGGCCCAAAAGGCGTCCAGGAGCTTCCAGGAGGGCACGAAGAGGCCAAAATCATTGATTGTCCCAAGGTTTTTGAAAGATTTTGGCATTTGCTTCTTCTCGGCATTCCGACGGCTCAAGACGGCGCAAGAGGCCCCAAAAATCGCTCAAGAAGCCTCCAAGATGGCCCCGTGACAGCCCATAAGGCCCCCAAGACGGCCCCAAGAGGGCCCCAAAACGGCCCAAGAGGCCTCCAAGACGCCCAAGATGGCCTCTAAGAACTCCTGATATGCCCCAAGAGGGCCCCAAGACGACCCAGACAGGCCCCCAAGACGGCTTCCGACGGCGTCAGAAAAGCCAGGAACGCCCTAAGACGGCCAAAGAGGCCCCCAAGAAGCCCCGAAAGGCCCACAAAAACCCTCCAAGAGGCCCCCAGGAAGCTTCCAGGAGGCCCCAAGAGTGCCCCAAGAGGCGTCCAAAAGGCCTCCTCCTCCTCCTCCGCCTCCTCCTCCTCCTCCTCCTGCTCCTCCTCCTGCTCCTCCTCCTCCTCCTCCTCCTACTCCTCCTCCTCCTCCTCTTTGTTCTCAGCCTTCCCCTCCTCGTCTTGCTTCCCCACGCGTTCCCCGAAGTCTTTCCAAACCGACTCGGGGAACAACTGGCCCGATAGTTAGGCCAAGCTCTGGCCCAGCTGTCGGCCACAGAGGCGCTTCCAAATGGGCAGGGGGCGGCGGTGATTCGCTGTAGGCGTCTTCCACAAGTGAACACATATATATATATATATATATACAGTGGAGTCCAGTCCACAAGAAACCTTCCACAAGAAACCCAACGCTGGGACATCAAAACGTCCATTGATGTTTGGTGTGGGAACGTCGCGCCGTCCACAGAAAAACCGTCGAAACTCAAGAAACTCAGGGCACCCTGGAGGCAAGCAGGGTGTTTATTGGCATGGGACCCCACTGTGAGTGTGCATATATATAATATATATATATATATATATATATATATATATATATATATATATACGTATATGTATATCCATGGATGGGAAGCTGCCCCCGAATGTCAATCGCGCCCTGCTCCCGGGTGCCAATCCTGTTTGTGTGCGACGGGGAAGACCGAAACGGGCAGCATGGTTCGACAGCTGGCGAGCAAGAGGCGAGTGCCGCCACACACCTTACACCTGGGTCCAGATATTCTGGTGCGGCCTGGGAGGTCCTCGTTCTCGACCTCCTCCTCCTCCTCCTCCTCCTCCTCCTCCTTCCTCCTCCTCCTCCTCCTCCTCCCTCTCCTCCTCCTCCTCCTCCTCCTCCTCCTCCTCCTCCTCCTCCTCCTCCTCCTCCTCCTCCTCCTCCTCCTCCTGATCCTCCTTCTCCTTCTCCTTCTCCTGCTCCTCCTCTCTCGGCGTTGTGCGCGTCTAGCCCGCACGCTGTGGCTCGGTTGGAACTGCTCCCAGTGTGTTCTTGTGCCCCCCACAGTACCCGCCCACGAGCGCTGCAGTGCGCACGTCGCCGCTGCGCGCCGCACCTGCTGCCGCTCTTGCCCCGAAAGCGCCTCCCTCGACTGCTGCCTGTGGCGCCTTCGTTGGCTCCCGCAGGTTGTCCGGGCGAGCATAGCTCAGGGCGACAAGGCCTATGCACATCCTCTGCTCATGGTCAGGCCCATCCTGGGCCCATGACGAGTGGTGCACGCCCTCCTGGCTTGGCAGGGCAGGCATATATATATCTTATATATATATATATATATATATATATATATATATATATATACTAGAACCACGCGCGCGCTTCGCGCGCGCTTAGGTTCTAGCGCAGGCCAGGGGAGAATTACAACATATTGGGATCCTCTTGGTAGAGCGAATGTTTCAAGCCTTTTTGGGGTTCTAAGAGACTGGAGAGGCGAGAACGCGTAAACATCAGAAAACCACACAGAGTGGCATGATTGGGTTTTCTTGGCGGCGCTCTTGGGGCTCTTATGGGGCCCTCGAAGGCCGTCCCGGAGCGCTATTGGGCAGACTTGGGAGGCCGGGGCCGTCTTGGGGCTCTCTTGGGGCCCTGTTGGGCCCTCTTGGGGGTCTCCTGTGGCTCGCGCAGGGCTCTCTTGGGAGCCTTTTGGGCCCTTTGAGGCCGCTCTTGGGCCGTCATGGGGCTCTCTTGGGCCGTCTTGGTGCTCTCTTGGGCCGTTTTGGGGCCCTCTTTGGGCCTCCGGGGCCGACTTGGGAGGATCTAGGGGGCTTCTTGGGACGTCTTGGACGCTCTCGAGACCAAACAAGCGAATATGCTAAAAATGTACGTTTTCCGAAGGGAATGTGCCGATTTTTGCTTCGTCGGGGTCCTCGTTGGAGCCTCTTGGGGCGTTTTCGGGGCCTCTTGGGCCGTCTTGAAACCATCTAGGGCACTGGGAAGTCATCTGGACCAGTCCTGGGGACCCCTTGTGGCGCTTTCGGGTGCTCTTGGCAACCTCTTGGGCAGTCTGGAAGCCATCGTGGGCGCTCTTGGAGCGTCCCAAGGGCTGTCTTGAGCGGCCGGGGAGCGGCCGAGGAGGCCCCAGGGGGGGTGGACCCAGATTGGGGGTTCGAGGCAGTGGTTTCCAAGCGCCTCCTGGAGCCTCTTGGGGCCGAAAGCTCGGAATTCTACAGTGGCTTTCTCCCTCTGGGACCCCTCTCGGGCACGCCTTGGGACTCTCTTAGGCCATTTTGGAATCCAATTTTGCCGTCCTGGGCGCCTCGTGAACCGTCTTGGAACTCTCTTGGGGGCCACCTAGGCCGTCTTGGGAGCCTCTTGGGGGTCTCCTGGGGCCTCATGAGGGGCCTCCTTGGGGCCTCCTGGCGGCCTCTTGGGGCGGAAGGCTCGAGCTTGCGGTTCGTGGTCCCCCTCTGGGCCCCCTCTTGGGCCCGTCTTGGGGCCCTCTTGGGCCATCTTGGGCGCCTCTTGGGCCGTCTTGGGGCCCTCTTGGGCTGTCCTGGGGCCCTCTTGGAAGCTTCTTGGGCCGTCTTGGGGCGGTCTTGGGCGCCTCTTGGGCCGTCTTGAACGCGGCGAAAGCCCAAGAGGCGAACATGCGAAAAATATACGTTTTCCCATAGGAATGGCACGATTTTTGCTTCTTGGGCCTCTCTTGGGCTGCCTCTCGGAGCGTCTTGGAGGCTTCTGGGACCTTCTTGGTGTCATGACAGGCGTCTTGGAAGGCATCTGGAGCCATCGGAGCGCGTTCCGAAGCCGCCTGCGAACGATCTTGGACGGCGTCCGGCGGTCCGACGAGCCTCCGGGCCCCCCGGGGCCCACATTTGTGGTCGGGGTCCCGGCCCCGGGCCCCCGGACCCGGTGCGCCGATATATGTATATATATATATATATATATATATATATATATATATATATATATATATATGATTCAGGGCTGCCCCCCCGATGCTGACATCATCAGCACCCCCCCGGGCTGGATGGGTGGATGGGTACGCCCGTGAGCCTCGCGTCTGCCTCGCGACGGGGATCGCTCCCCTCCCCGTGGTCGTGGGCACGAGGGCGTGTGAAGGGGCCCTGGGACACACAAATAAATAAACACAAATAAACATGTTCCCCATATTTTCCTGTATTTTCTGGGTTTTTGTCCTCCCCACCACTTCCCATATTTTCCCATACTTTCTGGGGGATCGACGATTCATTGTGTCTGTGTGTTTTTGTTCCTTCCTGGGCGCGGCGTGGTCCGAGGTTGACCGCTCCGCGGCGCTCCCGCCGAGAGCCTGCCGAGACCGGGGCCGCCGGGCCTCGCGGGGGGGGGGGTCGTGCCCGCCCCCCCCCCCGCCGTCTGGTTGTGGCCCTGCTTGCGTGGCGTGGCGGCGGGTGCCGGCGACCCCCCGTCTCTCCCTGTGGGCGTGGGGCGGCTCGTCGTCGTCGTCGTCGTCGTCGTCGTCGTCGTCGTCGTCGTCTTCCACTGGCGTCGGTGTCGTCGTCCTCCGTCGGCGTCACGTCGGCCTGGGCGTCTGCGGCGTCTGCGGCGGCGTCTGCGGCGGCGTCTGCGGCGGCGTCGTCGGCGGCGTCGTCGGCGTCGTCGTCGGCGTCGGCGTCGGCGTCGCCGTCGCCGTCGTCGTCGTCCTCCCACCGCCTCATCGTTCCTTGGGGGGGGGGGCCTGCGGAGCCCTGGGACCCATCCCATCTGGGTTCGGGGCCTGTGAACCCTCGACCAGGGATCATGTGCACCGCTCCTGGGTCGACCCAGGAGCGGTCGACCCCGGAGCGGGTATCCACTGCTCTATCCTGGGTCCAGGATAGGGCAGCGGATACGTCTAGCTCTCGTCGCCGGAAGATGGCATGTGCATGAGCCGTGGGCTCCGCGCAGACTTCTTCGGCCCCGGCCCGCGCTGGGTCCCCGCCGGAGGGCGGCGCCACACGCACCGCCAGGGAATTTCGGGAGGGAGGATGGTCTATAGCCGCGGAGGGGTGTGGGGAGAGGGGCCTGGCGCCGACCCAAGACGTGCATGCGGCACACCTGTTCGCGCGCCGCCCCACGCCACACGGGCATGTATGAAACAAAACAGATGGCGTCCGAGCTCTTTGGAAACGTGCCCGCCTGAACTGAAGGCTGAGCGGCCAGGAATCTCGTGCTTGGGAAGCAACTCCTGGGACGTCGTCACGGGAGCGGCTGAAGGATATCAAACCAGATTAGGGCACCATAAACCCAGATTGCTAAATCCGCCGACCCTGTCGGCGTCGTCTTCGAACCCTCTCGGGCCACTTGAGGGCGCTCTTTGCCTATCTTGGCACTCTCTGACGCCGTTCCCGAACCCTGGAGAAGGCCTCTTGTGCTGTCTTCGGACGACCTTGCAGACATCTGGCGCCGTCTTCGAGCCATCTGAGGGCATCTTGGACTCCTCTACCTCCATTGTCTTCGTCGTCGCTGCCTACAGGGTCGGCGGCATCGGCCGCAAGGCCTTCGCAATGTCAAGCCCTGGATCCATCTGGACTCAGCCGGGTACGCGTGATTGAGCGGGAGCAGGTCAGATGTGGCCAGACTTCGCCAACGCCACTGCCAATGCTGAACTGCACCTCCCAAACACTGCAACCCACGTCACATGACCCCAACTAGCGTGTCAACGGACGGGGGACGCTGAAGCTTGACGACGAAATCGGCTGACAGTCATCCCCTGCAACCGCACATCCCGAGTTCAGGAGAAGGGGGGGGTATGGGGACAAGACAAGACAACCCTGGGATCCAATGGCCTCCACAACGCGTCCGCCGCATGAACCTCAGCCGTGACGAGAACCTGCTGGGTCCTGAGCTATTGTCGGCGGTGGACAAACCTCCCTTTAGTAAACCTCCCCTCAGTGAAAACGGCCTGGGACCGAAACCGACGGACCCGGACCCGCAAAAATGACGGCCGCGACGCCCTCCCGCGAACCGAAAACGGCCAATTCCTCAATCGACGTGTCAGGGCAGGAGGTATGTCCACCTCCGATATTGCAGCCCTTCGCGGCGGGCACGGGCCCGGGAGAGCCTGGCGGCACGGGCCTGCCGGCGAGCCTCCGGGGTGCTCGGCCGCTGGATGGCCCCGAGGGGGAGGGGGGAAGAGGTCAAGTCGGGCGTGTCCCCCTGCCGGGGGATTTGGGACGAAAAATCAAGAATGCTCAAACAGAAATAAGAAATAACCCCAAACGGTCAAACAAGAAAGATAGTCCCCCGACTATTTTTTTAAGACTATGTCTGAATCTTCCTCCTGTAGAGGGACGCGCCCGACTTAAGCGGCCCGCGGCTCCTCAGCAGCGCCTCCTCCTGCGCCCGCGCCTCTGCCGCGCAGGGGTCCGGGCGCTCCGCGCCGCAGCTGTTGCAGCGGCCACGGCTGGCCCGGTTGACCTCGTCGCAGGCGCTGCAGCTCCACCGCGCCTCGCACCCGCTCCGGAGGGGCCCCGCGGCCTCCGCCCTGCCGGCGGACTGCACGCTCGACGGCCTGTGTCCCGGGGGGCGCTGCTCTCTGAGAGGCTGGGGGGGGAGGTGCAGGAGGGGACGGGGATGCTGCGCTGGGGGTGAAGCGAGCAAGGAATGCCCCAGCCCACGCCAAGGAGACGAGAAGGGGAGGGCGTTGGCCGGAACGGCGGCAGCCGTGCCTGTTTTCCGCTGTCGCCCCAAGCGAAAGGTATGGAAAGCCATAGCCCGTCCCATACATTCGGGGACCTGCAACTTCTATCCAAACATATTCTGCAGTGAACTCGCTGTCGCCAACGGCGTGAGAGACCGCAGGAGACCTCAACACTCCCCACAAGCCCTCCGCGGGGGACGGCTTGTATGATTGAAAGGGGAGAGCGCACCCGACCGTGAAATTCTCGAGAGGACCCAGGGATTACACATGATCGCACATGAGCCCCCGACCTTGAAAGATGGACACATGACGGCGCACCAATGTATCCCCACAATCGGCGGCGCGCCCGGTGGGGAAGTGCAGAAGCAGGCCTTCTCAGAAAGCGGCGCGAGGCTTCTCAAAAACCCTCTGGCCTTCTGATTCATTTTCTGCGTCGTCGGAGAAGGCGCAGAAAGCTTCTCAGAAGGCTGGAGGCCATCCGAGCCTTCTGAGAAAGCCCACCCCCCTTCCTCACGTCCTCACCTCACCCCATTGGGCTCGCCGCCGGCACGAGGCCCTGGGCGGCCACCGGGGCGACCCGAGAAGCCACACGACGGGCCCAGCGGCGGCCCGAGGCGGCCCCCGGAGCCGGCCCCGAGCCTCTTCCCGAAGAGCTCGGCAGGGCCGTCGCGCCCGGGGCGGCCCTGAGACCCCCAACGGGTTCGGAAGAGACCCTCCAGAAACATCCAAGGGGTGACCAGCCTCGGCCTTATCCCTGTCCCTGAGGTTGGGAAAGCCACAGAAGCCATGCCAATCGTGAGGGTGCGCCCTCCGAAACGGAGGGAATCCTCAAGATCGGCACCAAGATAAGGTGATGGCAACCAGGGGATATGTTTCAGGCCGGCAAAGAGAGCCACGGAGAGCTCAAGTATGCCCCGAAGAACCAGGTCGGCCCCCACGAGCTCGCAGACGAGATGAAGCAGCTTCCGCATGACTGAATCGCTCCAGAGGCTGCTGGCTCGGTCAACGCGGCGAGAGTTCTCGAGTCTAGAGAACACATCCTTGCCCAGCATGGAAATTCGGCCAGACATTGAGCCAGAGCTGAGTGTCTCACCGTGTGCTTGCTGGAGCGCGCGGCCAGGTCTGACGAGACTCCGAGGCACGGCTACAGCCTCGAGTGTCTTACTGCGTCCGAGGCACGGTTCGAGCCTTGACTGGCCTGCCTTGGTGTTCTACTAAGCTCTTCGGGATGGCGGGGGAGCAGAAACGGCGAGGAACACGGGCAGGGCCGAGCCTGAAACGGAATTCGCTTCTCCGTATAGGGGAACGAAAAACTGCACACGTGAACACAGAACTTTGGGAGCTCCGCGAAGATGTCTTGGATCGGCGCTGGGTCCCTTGGCGGGCGCCGCCCCTGGCGCGCTCCGCTCGGGCGTTGGCAGAACTGGGTGTAGTGGGACCTGGCGTAGTGATGTGGACTGGGCACTGGGGGGCGCCCCCCAAGCCTCGCCCCACTCACCGGAACTGCCGTCACCCGAAACAACACGAGCTGCGGCAGACCTGGTCTGGTGATTCTGGCCACGTGTGCGGGGCTCCGGGGCCCTGCTTGCGGGCAAGGTTAGTATCCATATCCAGCGCGCCGTGGATTTTTGGGGAAGGAGCGTCACAAGGCCGAGGCGCACTGGATATGGATAAACATCGAGCCCCTAGGGGGCAAATTTATCCACATCCAGCGCGCCTCTGGTTTCTGGGGAAGGGAACTCGAAACTCCATCTCGCAGTGGACATGGACAGAAGTATTGCCCGCACTGCTGCTAGCGCAGGGTCCCCTCACCTGGGGTCCTGGCCGTGCCCGATCCGCGCGCCAGGGGAGGGGGGCTCCTGGCGCCGATCCGAGCACTCCGCGCGGAGCTCCGCACCCTTCCCCCCCCTCCCTCTCCCCCGCGGCGGCCTCGCCCGCGAGGAGCGCGCGGCGTCTCCGCAGGCGCCGCGCGCCACCTTCTCTCGGCCGGCGCGGGGGGCAGGGGGGGCCCAGAGCCACAGGAGCCAGCAGAGGCCAGGCGGGCGCCACGACGGACTCCCCTCCACCTCTCTCCTCTCTCCCTCACGAGGAGGAGGAGGAGGACGAGGAGGATGAGGAGGAGGAGGAGAAGGAGGAGGAGGAGGAGAGGGAGGAGGAGGAGGAGAGGGAGGAGGAGGAGAGGGAGGAGGAGGAGGAGGAGGAGGAGGAGGAGGAGGAGGAGGAGGAGGAGGTCCACCTCGCTCGCACGCTCGTGGCATTCGCTCCAATGTCGGTGCTGCATCGCCTCCTCATCGCCTCCTCATCGCCTCCTCCACCTCCTCCACCTCCCCCTCCTCCTCATCGCCCCCCCTCCGCCTCGTCCTCGGCCTCGACCTCGTCCTCCAGCGGGTCGGTTGTCGTAGTTCCTGCATTTGCTCAGGGGGCCGTTGTGTTTAGGGGGCGCTAGGCCATCAAAACGTTGGTCCAGGACGACTGGGGAAAAGTCGAGTCCTCTGGGGACCGCAGGCGAGTTAATCAGAAACATCGAATGTTGTTGCATCCTCCTTCCTCCTCATTTTTCCCCCTGATCGTCGCACTCTGTAACTACCTGCCAGGCCACCCCAACCCAACCCGAAGACCCGAATTTCGGGTTGGAGGGGAACATGTTCCACACGTGTTTTTCTAGTGTTCCCCGACCCCCCCCCCTTGGAAATGGAGGACAAGTCGGGGCCTTCGGGCTGGGTTGAGGTGGTTTGGTGGGCGGTGGCTCTGTCTCCAGAGCGAGCGCCGTAGGCGACAAACGTCAGACTTACGTCGGGCCTGTCCCCCTACAGACCGATCTTGGACGAAAAATTTAAGATCCCCAACAAATTACCCTAGAAATATTCAAAAATGGTCAAAAAATAGTCCCCAGACAACTTTTTACTATGTTTGAATCTTCCCCCTGTAGAGGGACAGGCCCGACTTAGCGCCAGGCGCGAGCGGCCGCCGTGGTCGGAGCGTCCAGCGGAGCGCCGGACAACTGAAACGGAGGCTCGCGTCGGCCTCCCTGGGCGACGCAGCGAGGCGGGCTGCACCTCCGTCGCTGTGCACAGCGCAGGTGCAAAGCAGGTCGCAGGAAGAGGCGGGGCTCGACCAGAGCGGTGCTGTTCGTTTTCGTCTGTTTTCGTTTGTCTGCGTCTGTCTTGTCGTCGTTCCGCCGTCGCGGCAGAACGAAGTCAAAACGAGAAGGGCCCATGAAATCGCCAAGACACTGTTTCGTCGAGCCCTGGAAAGAGGCTGGGCTGTAGGGATGCAGGGCCTTGGAGGGCCAGGTGGGCGCGTTCGAGCGGGGCTGGCCAGCGAGGGTCGCCAGGGATGGGCGGAAGGGGCAAGGATGCAGGGGCAGCCTTGGAACATGCTCCTCCTTCCTGGGCGACCTCACGGCGTGAGTATCTCTCCTTCTCGGCCTCCGCGGCCTCTGAAGATTCCTCCGGCGGAGGCACCCACACGTAAAAACCAGGTAACGCTCCAGCGCCTCCATGGCGAAAACTGCGCGGGGCCACGAATTGGGACTCTTGCTCCTCTGCCCGGCGGGCGGACTCAGAAGTCCCCAGGAACCCTTCGAGACTTCTTGACGTGAGGATTTACTGTGGCCTTCGCAATCCTCAAAATCCGAAAAATACATCTGGAATTCCCTCAATGTCCTGGCAACTTCCGTGGGACTCCTCCAGGTCATCGGGCGAGATGGGACTTCTGGAGAAATTACGCACCAATCCTACATATTCCCCAACGACACTCTCACTAACCCTGTGGAAAGGAACGTCGGCCCGGTCGAGTTCGTGAAAATATCCTGCGGGTTCTGCTTGAATTCTTCTGGATCCAGGAAGATCCCCGTGGAATCGCGACTCTTGAAGACCTAATCAAAAAACACACATGGATCCCTAAGGACTCCCACGGAAACCCTCTGGGCTCCACGCCGAATCCTGGAATCCCGAACTTATGGCCACTAATTGCTCAGCGGAAGCAACCACACTGCGAACACCATCATCTGCCCAGTCCAGGCGGGTGCTGCAGTGAAGCTACCTCCGCCGCCGCCAGGGAGGGGGTTTCCTAAATTCCCTCACAAGTTTGGGCGGTAGGACCCACGCAAAGCTGAGCAGCGCCACAGGACGAGGAGGAGGAGGAGAAGGAGGAGGAGGAGGGGAAAGGGGAACAGGCCCCGGCAACCGCACATGAGCACCAGCCCTTCGTCGCGCAACAAGCCTGGACCTGTCTGGCTGGCTGCTTGGCGCCACAGCTCAATGCCGATGGCGGCTGCGAGGCACCGGTGCCGCTGGCCTCCATGGGCACAGCGACGCCTCCGCAACTGCTTCAGCACAAGAGTGCGGAAGATGGCTGTCGTCCGCTGGTGGGACCAGCCTCAGCACGTGAACAATGTCGGTTGGCACGTGATGTTCTGCCGTGCCAGGGTGTCCGCGTGCGCGGAGTATCGGGCGGGCGCTAATGGGGGGTGACCCACATGGGGGGGGGCCCTACAGGGGCCCCAAAGGGTCCAAAAGGGACCCTTCAGGACTCCTTTTGGGCACCCATTTGGGTCACCCCCCATCAGCACCCGCCCGAAAGTAGTACTCGACTTTGCGCCGGTACATGGTAGCCGCGCAGTTTGGTCTCGCAGCTGCGGCGTCCGGCGAGGCCACGCCGACGTCCAGGTCAAGGCGGCCGTTACGAGGGAGCCCGGTGAGCACGACTGCGGTTTAAAATCATATATCTATATATATATATACTCTAGAAAGCTCGTCGAGAGCCGTACGCAAGTCCACTGCAAGCTTACAGGTTCCAGTCCCCATCCAGCTGGAAGCCGATGGGGCTTCCTCAGGATACCCAAAGCGTGTCCGAAGGACGTTTGAAGGCTCCTCTTGGGATCCCAAGGAGAGAGGGCCCTCAATAGGGCCCCGTCTTCCGCGCTCCGCGGCGGACTCCGCCCTCCAGTGCCTCCAGGGCGGCACCTTCCGCGGCGCGGTGCCCCCGCCAGTGCAGCGCGGCCTCCCCCGCGCGAGCCTCCCGCCCGCGCCCGCGCGCCCACCTCGCGCAGCAAGGCGGCACGGCAGCCGCGGAGCGACAGACCCGCACCAACCGGACGAGCGGGGCTCCCGCCGGTGCGCCACCCGCGGTCGCGCAGCGAGGCGCGGGCCCAATCGCGCAGCCAGGCCCCCACCAAGCAGACGCGGAGCGAGCACTCTGGCCGATGCGGCGCATGACGCCTGCCCCCTGCCAGGGGCCGCGTGGGGGCGGAGGCGAGGAACGGAGTGCCCCTCGGACGCAGGCGGGGCAGGTTCCGGCGACGGGGCCGGGACCTGAAATGCTGACGATGCTGCTGCTGAGAAGATGATGGTGATGGCGATGGCGATGGCGATGGTGATGATGATGATGATGATGATGATGATGATGATGATGATGATGATGATGATGATGATGATGATGACGATGATGATGATGATGATGCTGATGATGTTGCTGATGGCAATGATGATGCTGATGATGATGACGATGATGGTGATGGTGATGGTAATGGTGATGATGATGATGATGAAGATGAGGATGATCATGATGTTGAATATTGTGGTGATGATGATGGTGATGATGGTGTTGATGATGTTAGTGATTGTGATGGTGATGGTGATGGTTATGATGATGATGATGCTGATGGCGGTGTTGAGGATGGTGATGGTGATGGTGATGATGATAATGATGGTGCTGATGTTGATGATGGTGATGATGATGATGGTGACGATTATGATAATGATGCGGCTGCTGCTGATGAGGATGATGATTATGATGATGATAGTGATGATGGTGATGATGACGATATGATGATGGCAGCGATGATGTGGTGATGGCGATGGTGATGGCGATTATGATGATAATGCTGATGCTGACGCTGCTGATGATGATGGTAATCATGCTGGTGATTCTGATGGTAGCGATGATGCGACCTGCGCCGCCGTGGTGTGCGACCTGTTCATAGACCTCGCCGATCACGGACGACCCACCTTCGTCGCCCCGGCGCCCCCTGGGTGCGTCCGCCCCGGGGCGCCCCGCTTCCAGTGCGGCTGCGGGCGGCGCCCGAGCATCCAGGCCCACTTCTGCCGCTCCTCCCGGGCCGGCGACGCATCCTCCGCCTCGGGCGGCGGCGGCGGCGACGACGACGATAACGATCGACGACGACTACGACGACGGTCAACGACGACGACGTCGCCCAACGAAGATGACAATGACGACGGCGGCGGCGGGTGCTTCGTGGGCAAGCGCAAAATGGAACGGCTCACGGAACTTCGTTCTCTCCTCCTCCGTCACCTCCTCCCTCCCTCCCTCCCGCCCTTCCTTCTGCTCCTCGCCCTCCTCTTCCACCTCGTCCACCTCCTCCTCCCCTTCCTCCTCCTCCCTCCCTCCCTCCTTCTCCCTCAACCTTCTCCATCCCTCTCCATTCCCCCCTCCCCCCCCCTCCACTGGGGCGTCGACTGCCCGCCAGAGCACCTCGTCTTCGTCGCCGTCGCCGCTGCCGCCGAAAACGCGGCCGCGGGCCGCCGCCGTTGCCCGTCGTCGTCGTCGTCGTCGTCGTCGTCGTCGTCGTCGCAGTTGTCGCCCTGGGCCGGCGACGACTGCTCCACGCAACGCGGCGGCAACAGGCTGCTCGAGCCCATCCCAGACGTCAAGACTTCTGGGCGCTTGCTCTGCGCAGCCTCCTGGGGACGACAGAGGGCCAGCAGAGACGCGACCCGGGACTGGAACACTCCCCAGACAAGCGGCAGGAGAGCCGAGACTCGAGTCGACAAGTCGGATCGGCAGTCGAAATCTGTCGGGTCGGCGGAAATCGGCGGCCGAGTCGGGGGGAGCCGAATCGGCAGAAATCTGCAGGGCGGTATGCCTCCAACAGGAATCGAATCGAATCGGAGGGATCGAAGCGAGCCCTGAAGCGGCGAGTGCCGGGCGAACTTTCTGCACTGCCGTGCCAGTCGTTCGGCCCGCCCTCGGCCTCCAGAGCCTCCAGAGCAGGAGCATGATGCTGATGCTGATGATGATGCTGATGCTGATGCTGATGATGATGCTGATGATGATGATGATGATGATGATGATGATGCTGATGATGATGCTGATGCTGATGATGATGCTGATGCTGATGCTGATGATAATGATGATGATGATGATGATGATGATGATGATGATGATGATGATGATGATGATGATGATGATGATGATGATGATGATGATGACGATGATGATGATGATGATGATGATGATGATGATGATCATGATCATGATGATGATGATGATGATGATGATGATGATGATGATGATGATGATGATGATGATGATGATGATGATGATGTGGAGGAAGAGGAGGAGGAGGAGGAGGACGAGGACGAGGAGGAGGAGGAGGAGGAGGCTCTGGAGCCCTTGGGTGCCTCCAGAGCCTCCGTCCGTGGACCGACGAGACCAGCAGAGACAGCGTCCAGGGGTCGGAGGATCCGGTTTTCGCGCCTGTGTTCGCGCGCTTCCAGCAGCCTCGGGGGGACCCCACGTGGCCGCCAGAGCCCCTGCAGAGGAAGAGGGAGACGGGATGGGAACGCGGAGGTCAGGATAGAAAAGAGAGAGAGAGAGAGAGAGAGAGGTGGAAGGAGGAAGCAAGAGAGAGAGAGAGAGGAAGATACAGGGAGAGAGATATAGAGATAGGTGGAAGGAGAAAACAAGAGAGAGAGAGAGAGAGACAGATCCAGAGAGAGAGAGAGAGCCGCAAACGTCGGATGCGTTCGCCCCCTCGGGGGCTGAAGGCTCTGAAATCTTCAGCTGGACTGCTGCTTTGCATTCTTGGTTCTGTCCCTCGCTTAGTGCCTCCTGCCTCTCCAGCCCCGTCTCCACGTTCATTATCATTAGGAGCCGTGTGCGCGCACAGAAGCAAAAGATGGTCTGCTACTGCGAGCGGCTGTACTCTCGAGCAGAATCCTTCCAAAGTTCTGGTTTGATCTCTAGTATGTCACTCCACTGCAACCCGCTCTGACTGCAGGTGGCTACTGAGGCGTGCTTGAAAATTTCTCTGGTCCATGCACAACGCGGTCTGCCTCTCCTCCGCTTCTGGGGAAGGGGCAGAAAATCCACCCCGATAATAAGCACCCCTGACACGCGAAGCCGTTTAGTAAGCGCACCCGAAGAAGGAATCGGACAGGACAAATAAATACACACAAATAACAGGATGCCCCATATTTTCCGACATTTTCTGGGTTTTTGTCTTCCCCCCCACTTCCCATATTTTCCCATCTGTTCTGGGGAATCGAGGATAAATTGTGTCTGTGTGTTTTTCTCCTCCTGAATGGTTGCCCCGAGATCCCCATACCGGACGCCACCGCGCGGCCAAAGAGGGCACCAGGAGGCCGTGAAGACGGCCTCTGGAGGCGCCGAGGAGGGCCTCAATAATCTTAAGTCGGGCCTGTCCCCCTACAGGGGGATTGTGGAGGAAAAATAAAAAATAATCAAGAAATATTGCAAACTGGGCAAAACATAGTCGAAAAGTCGTCCCGAGACAATGTTTTGACTATTTGTTTGAAGACTCCCCCTGTAGAGGGACAGGCCCGACTTAACAATGATCCAGGATGTCCGGAGATGGCTCCACGATGTCTCTGGAGTGGCCCAGGAGGAACCCCGGATGTATGACCGAGACAGCAGACGCACGCATGAAGCAACGCTTTTGCCTGTCGCACGCTCTGATCCCAAGATTGCCAGAAAGGCTCGGCACGAGCCCCGGAGCCTCCGATATTGCCCAAGACGACCCAAAGGCGGCCCCAACTGAGCAGGGACCGCCCGTCCCGGCATTCTTTTAGGTCTACCATAACATGGTCTCAGAGCCCAGAAATGCTGCAAGAACAAAACAATGTTCTTAGAACATAAGCCCCATGCGTGAAATCAAGGAAGGCTCAGCCAGAAGTGTTCTAAGAACATTTCGTACAGACCACGCAGGGTTCTTAGAACCCTCTTTGGTGGGCCTATTCGCGAGCCAGGCCGCTTCGCCACTGTTTGACCCAAAGGCCCCAAGATGTCGCCCACCTCGCCCAGGATGGCCCGACAATGCACCAGAGTGGCCCCAAGATGAGCTCGAGATGGGCCGCAGAGGTCCCAAGATAGACCCAATATTTGAACAGGGACCGACCGTCCCAGCATTCCTATAGGCGTATCCCAACACGTTCTTAGAACCCAAGGATGTTCTAAGAACAATAGCAATGCTCTTAGAACATAAGCACGATGTGTTAAAGCAAGACAATCTCAGCCAGAAATTTCTAAGAACATTTCGTGCAGACCACAAAAGGTTCTTAGAACAATCTTTGGTGGGCCCCTAGGCGACCCAGGACGCTTCGCCACTGCTTGAAATATATTTCCCCAGATGGTCCGAAGACTGCCCAGGAGGCCTCAAGCTACCACCCCCCAGAGCCCCATGACGGCCCAAAAGCTGTTCCGATACAGACACATATGGCCGCAAGATGGCTCAGCCTAGGGGGCCAGTGGCAGAGAGCGCAGCCCTTCAGATAACGACACAATGATAACCTGGCCCGCGCTCTCGAACACTTAGTGTGCCCGTCCTGCCGAATGCCTCCCTCTGGCAGGGATCCTGGACTGCCGTCGCCGGGCATCTTCGGAACCCACGGGGCCTCCTCGCCCAGCGCCTCTCCCGTGCCCTGCTGGGCAGCAGCGGCGCTGCGCTTCCTGCGGCCGCGCTGGTCATCGCCGGCGCCCCTCCGCCCGACGTCCGCCCGTTGCACGGGCACCGAGCCGGACGCCTCCGCCGCCGCCCCGCGGCCAGAGCGCCCTGGCGCGGCGTCGGCCGAAGCGTCCGGGAGAGCGCTGGCACTGCTGCGCCCGCTGTCCGCCCGCTGCACGGGCGGCGCCGCCGCCGCCCCGCGGCCCGGCCGCCCGGCCGCGGCATCGGCCCCAGCGTGCGGGCCTGACCGCCTCGAGCCGCCCCCACGCCTGCGCACCGCGTGGTGCCGCGGGGCGGCACCTCGCTGGCGCTCGGGGGCGCGGCCCTCGATCTGCTCCAAGCTTCGCTCCAGCTCCTGCAGCCCGGCGTCCAGCTGGGGCAGGCCCTGGGGTGCGAGGCCGAGGCCAACCGGGGGGAGACCCGGGCCCAACGTGGGGGAATGCGACGGGCTGCTGGGGGAACGCGCGCGTGGTTGGCCGGCCTCAACTGGCGCGCATTCCTCGCGCGGAGATGCGGCACTGAATGGCGTCCGCTCCTCGGGCGGCGCGGCCGCCTCCAGCGCCGACCGCTCGGCGCGTGGCGCGGCCACCTCTGTGAATGACGCCCAGTCTTCGAGCGGCGCGGCTGCCTCCAGCGCCGACGGCTCCGCGCGTGGCGCGGCCGCCTCTGTGCGTGACGCCAGACCCTCGGGCGGCGCGGCCGCCTCCAGCGCCGACGGCTCCGCGCGTGGCGCGGCCGCCTCTGTGAGTGACGCCAGACCCTCGGGCGGCGCGGCCGCCTCCAGCGCCGACGGTTCCTCGCGTGGCGCGGCCGCCCCTGCGAATGGCGCCCAGTCTTCAAGCGGCGGCGACGGCTCCTCGCGTGGCGCGGTCGCGGCCACCTCTGCGAATGGCGCCCGCTCCCCAGGCGGCGCGGCTGCCTCCAGCGCCGACGGCTCTGCGCGTGGCGCGGCCGCCTCTGTGAGTGACAACACACCCTCGGGCGGCGCGGCCGCCTCCAGCGCCGACGTCTCCGCGCGTGGCGCGGCCGCCTCTGTGAGTGACAACACACCCTCGGGCGGCGCGGCCGCCTCCAGCGCCGACGGCTCCGCGCGTGGCGCGGCCGCCTGTGCTGATGGTGTCAGACCCTCGGGCGGCGCGGCCGCCTCCAGCGCCGAACGCTCGGCGCACGGCGGAGCCGCCTGTGCTGCTGGCGCCAGACCCTCGGGCGGCGCGGCCGCTTCCAGCGCCGACGTCTCCGCGCGTGGCGCGGCCGCCTGTGCCGATGGCGCCACACCCTCGGGCGGCGCGGCCGCCTCCAGCGCCGACGGCTCCGCGCGCGGCGCGGCCGCCTCTGTGAGTGGCGCCAGACCCTCGGGCGGTGCGGCCGCCTCCAGCGCCGACGTTTCCGCGCGTGGCGCAGCCGCCTGTGCTGATGGCGCCAGACCCTCGGGCGGCGCGGCCGCCTCCAGCGCCGAAAGCTCGGCGCGTGGCGCGGCCGCCTGTGCCGATGGCGCCCGCTCCGTGGGCGGCGCGGCCGCTTCCAGCGCCGACGTCTCCGCGCGTGGCGCGGCCGCCTGTGCTGATGGCGCCTGCGCCTCCGGCAGGAAGGCCGCCTCTGGTGGCGCCTGCTCCTCGCGTAGCGCGAACACCTCTACCAACGGCACCTGCCCCTCGAATGAAGAGGCCGCCTCTGGCGGGGTTTTCTCTTCGGGCGGGGCGGCCACCTCTACCAGCGGCGCCTGCTTCTCCGGCGGGGCGGCAGCCTCATGCCGCGTCGGTTGCTCGCGCGGGGCGGCCACCTGTGCTGACGGGGATTCGACCCGGGCGGCCGCCTCTGGCCGCGCCCGCCCGCTAGCGGGTTCCTCCGCCGGGCCGGCCGCGGGACTGCCGCTGCCAGCGGCGGCCCCTGCCCTGACTGCGCCTGCCGCGTCGCTGGACGCAGTGGCCTGCTCGGGCCCGTGAGCCTCGGATGCCGAAGCCTCGGCCTGCTCCCACAGGAGGCGCTGCAGCTTGGCAAGCAGGAAGGCCAGGCGCCAGCTGCCCCACTTTGTGACGTTGAACCAGCGCGTCTTGTTTTTCGCGGCAGGGCTAGCAGCTATCCACCCCTTACCTGGGTTCTTCGGCACCGTCTTGCGATTCGCGAGATTCCCCGAGCGCTCGTCGTCCCAGGAGGTAAGGCCACGCGGTGGCCGCTCGCCCGCCTCGAGGCCCTTGTCTTCTGCGCCGCCGCGCCCTGCGAATCGGCCCTTCAGGTGGGCGTACGCCTTCAGGTCCAGGCTTCCGTCCTCGCCGTGGATGGCGCCCGCAACCTGCAGGACAGCGTCGTCCTCTGGCCGTGCGCCGCTGCACTGCGCGCCTGGCGCTGCCCCCGCGGCGGGCGCGGCCGCCTCGGCGGCCTCCGCGCGGCGCCTGCGGCCGCCCGCCGGGCGCGCCTCTGCGGCAGCCTCCGCGGCAGCCTCCGCGGAGGCGGTGGCAGCCTCTGCAGCCACCGCTGCCTCCGCGCGGCGCTTGCGGCCGCCGGCCGGGCGCGCCCCCGCGCCAGCCCCCGCGGCGGTGCCGAGGGCCTCGGCGGCGGCAGCGGCCTCCGCGCGGCGCTGGCGGCCGCCGGCAGGGCGGGCCTCGGCCTCGGCGGCCCGCCCGGGCGCGCGGGAGCTGGCGCCCGGCGTCCTCGGCAGGGCTCGGGCTGGAAAGAGCTTGCAGCTTGCAGTCTTCGTGCTGTGCCCGTGCTCCCTCGCTCGGCCTGCGCTCGAGGCCCCTGCTGCAGAGCGGAGTCGGAAGGAAGAGCCAGCCCACGAGGCCGCCGAAGCAGCGTTGAGCTCCCCAGCCTCCTCCTCCTCCTCCTCCTCCTCCTTCTCCTCCTCCTCCTCCTCCTCCTCCTCCTCCTCCTCCTCCGACGACGACGACGACGACGAACAGCCCTGGTCCTCGGCAGTCCCTGGGGCTCCTCTGCAGACGCCGCGGCCGGCGAGGCCGCCATCTGCAGCCTCAGGGCCTGGCGCGACCACCGCGGGCGGCGCCGAGGAGCCGCCTGGGCAAAGGCGCGGTCTTAACTGTTCTATGGGTGGCTCAGCCCTGGGCTTCGCGCTGCGCGATGCGAGGAGCGCCGTTGCCTTCGCGCCCTCGCGCCGCCCCTGGGGAAGAGCAGCCCTCCAGCCCGGGCCGCGAAGCGCGGGGCGCGATCATGCTCGAGCCGTCGGAGTGACCTGGCTGCTCCACCAAGACACAGGACGTGTTTCTCTCTCCTTACGGGCACGGGGCTTTCATCCTTACAGTCCAGCGGAATTCGTTCCAACCGAAGGCTCTGTCATCTCCCCTCGCCCACGGAGGAACCAAAGAACTGCGCGCACGACGGGAAAAATGGGGGAGGCCGCAAACCGCCAACACCACCCACAACCATGCAAAATGTGCGTGTCAGAGGTCAGGTAACGGTTCGGTACAAGGTGAAGGCTCGTGTTCGTGCCAGATTGGGATGTCTCTGGACGTAGCCTACCTAATATCACTACGCACCTCGCCATTGGACTGTCGCGTTTGTGCCCCGCCTGCAGCTTTGACGGGAGGTGAGAGGTCGGTGATTCGGTCGCGGTCCCCTTCTTTTCCCCCCATCCCCCCCTCCAAAAACGTGCGCTTCGAAAAGAAGTGAAGGTTCGTGTTCGTGTTGAGGTTCCCTATCGCCAGGTTTGCGCTTCAGCTTTGGATATGCGTGAAGGTTCGAGGTTCGAGGTCGGTTGGAGTTCCAAAAAGCATTAGTAAGTGTCACGACGATCTCCAGATAGGCAACAAACTGACAAAAGCTGACGTCAGTATTTATACGGCTACGGGCAAGGCAAGCTTAGAGGGTTGGGTAGCGGGCTCGAGTTTGGGCTAGGCCATGGATTCGATCGCCTCTCGCTTCAAGACTCCATCCCCCCTTCCTCGAGACCAGTCCTCAAGCGCAGGATTCTGGAACGACACAACAAGTCCTGCGGCGATACCTCGTCTGGGCCTTTTCGGAAACTCCTCGGGGACATGTTCTGGGTCCGTGAGGAATCCTTTGGGGGGAAAGAGGGGGGCCCTTCGCCCTTCGGGAGTTCTTGGGCCATCTGAAGATGTATCGGGACGATCACAGTGAAGTGCGGTGGCACAATCCTGGGAGGTTTTCGGGCCATCTAGGGGAGCTATTGGGGCCGTCACGGACCAGTTTTCTGATCGTATCGGAGCCCTCTCGAAGCATCTCGGGGCGCTCTCGGAGCAGTCGGGAGCGTCTCGGAACGAATCCCAAAAGCGAGCCCCGCGCCAGGAGAGAACAAAAACCAGTGTGCTTCGGCGTGTCTCGTCCCCGCCCCTCTGGTGAACTCCCCGGAGCCTTCGCGGGGGAAATCAAAAAAAACGCACGCGAGAGAGAGAGAGAGAGAGACAAAGAGCGAGACATGCCTTTGACAGCATACCTGGGACCGCGCCCTGGAACTTCAACGCCTTTGAGAGTGTTCCCGAGAAGCCTGTGGGGCGGCATGGCGCCTGAAGACCACCGCGCCCTCGAACCTCAGGGGCAAGAAGCCTATCTCGGTCTTCAGCCATTCGCCGTCTGGCAACAGAGTGGCAGGTACGACCTCACCCCACCCTATGCGCGCGCCCTTCAGCCTGTCCTCGAGGTCGGGGCTGCGCCGGTAGGCGAAGCCCTTCACGCTCGACTGCAGCTCGGAGTTGTCGGCCACCCAGAGCTCCTGACGCGCGCCTGCATCTGGGCTTGGCTTCGGTTCCGACTCCGACTCCGAGTCGATTATAGAGGAAGCTAAAACAACATAAACATAAACTTTCGGAAGTCCGAGCGGACTTCTTGGATCTGCGCTGAACCCCCTCCCTGGCACGCCGAGCGCGCTAGGGGCCGCGCCGGAAACGCCGCCAGGGAGGCCCAGCGCGGATCCGACGAATCCACGCGAAGTTCCGAGAGCTTCGGCTACACGCAAGAGTGATCTTATGCAAAATATTGACGAATTGTGCGCGGCGTAGGGGGTCGCCAAATCCAGGCGCGCAAGCCGTTGCTACCGCTTCGCGTTCAGCGATGGGGAGACACCCTTCGGCCCGCACCAGGGGTCACTCCGGCGAAAGGTCACTCTCACGTGCAATCGAT
Source organism: Prorocentrum cordatum (assembly GCA_963575745.1). Taxonomy (NCBI): domain Eukaryota; class Dinophyceae; order Prorocentrales; family Prorocentraceae; genus Prorocentrum; species Prorocentrum cordatum. The sequence continues at coordinate 298,899 of CAUYUJ010008158.1, read as the reverse complement.
TCAGTTCATGCCGTGTTTTCTTCTTCGAGATTACCCGAGGCAGGTAGCGGTGGACAACGACTCCCGACAGCGGGGTGTCCCACACCACGGGCGCAGCCGCCATCCGGGCGGTCCTGGGAGCGGCGCCGGGGGCGCTGCGGCACGCACAGAGCCATGGGCTGCTGCGGGCCCCAGGAGCATGTCCGCCAGGGCATCCATGTTCGCGACGGCGCGCTTCGCGCTTCGCCGAGCGCGACGCGCCAAACGCCTCGCGCTGTCGCGCCGCAGCCCCCGGGCAGAAGAGGAGACGAGGAGGACGAGGAGGCCGAGGAGGACGAGGAGGCCGAGGAATGAGGAGGCCGAGGTATGAGGAGGCCGAGGAGGACCAGGAAGAGAAGGACGAGGAGGACGAGGAATGAGGAGGGGGAGTCGCGAATCGCAGGCCACGAGCAAAACTTCGCGCCCTCGTGGCGGCCCTTGTGCGCACTTGCGCGTGCGCACCGGCAGGTGCAGCGTCAGCCCGCTCGAGAACTGCACGGCACCCCCACGGGCACCGAACCGGCGACGAGGGGAGCCCGTGGCGCCCCAGAGGGGCACACGGGGCCACATGAACAAAACACGGACGGACGGACGGACCACCGCATCCGGCGAGCCTGTCCCACTACGGAGAGGGGTGGGAAAGCACCGTGGCGCTACTCTACTGCATCCTGCAAAACTCAGCTTCCCATCTCCGCCATGCCGGCGCGTCACGAGCATACCCACACCAGTTCAGCGGCGTGGTTGTCAGTCTAGGAGAACATAGGAAAATCGCAAATTGCGGCCCAGAAACTCGGAGGGGCACGGCCGGTGGGGACAAAGGTCACGCGAGCGACGAAAGAGACGGAGCTTGCACACGGCGGCATGGCGAGCGGCCTCGTGCGGCGGTGTGCGAAGGCCGCCGAGGCGGCAGGCCGACCAGCCAGGAGTGCGCGCACGCGCGATCATGCGCGGGCCAGTTACGCGCGCATGTCCGCGCAGTCTGCCCTGTGCTGTTACGTCACTGACGCGGCACAACCCCATCCAAGAGCGGCGCAAACGCACAAGAACGCGCACTGTGCACGGCGCGAAAACAATCGGCGACAGATCGGGCTGGAACGTGGGGGTGGAGGCTCTCTTCTCTGCCCTGTCAGAAAAAAGGGGAGGGAGTCCATATGTCTCTCTATGTACAAAGGAGAGAGAGAGAGAGAGAGAGAGAACATAAAAAACAAACAAACATAAAAAAGGATAACCAAACAGGCAGAGGGCAGAGAACGACAGGCAGAAAGGCAGACAGGCAGGCAGACATATAGGAAAGGCTGATATACATACATATATATATAGTTACTAGACTGCAGTGGCGCTTCGCGCCATGCACCTTGGTCCTTGAAGTTTGGTATGCAGACGGAATGGCAGGAAGGTCAAACCGACAATTTAGCGATGACTCCTGGTTGCCTTTTCCAGCATCGCCGCTATAATGATGATATTCGTTATCCTTCCTCGATGCATATTGTTCCTGATGTTCGCCATACCCTGCGCATTCTCCCCATCCTCCTCAGCTCTTTTTTGCGGAGGCTCCTCCTTGGAGAGCCTCTAGGGGCCTCACAAAAATTGTTTCGGGCTTTAAGGCCTTCTGGAGGCCTCCTGGGCATGTTCTAGGGGCCTCCGGGGGCTTCCTCGGGCCACCCTGCCTCCGACCGCCGTCTCCCTGAACGACCGAATCACGATTTGGAATTCTTCGGTGGGTGTCTTTGGGCCATGTTGGGCCGCCATGGGGCTCTCTGAGGGCCATCTTGGACCCGTGTTGTGCCGTTTTGGGGTTCTCTTGGACTGCCTGGAAGCCCTTTCGGATGGTTGTGGGGCGATTTGGGAGCCTCCCAGGCGGCTTCGGACGCCCAGAAAACCGCCGTCTTGGAGCGTCGGGAAGCCGAAAAGAGAACCCCAAAATTCACCAAAAACCAACACACAAATCAATGATTTTTGCCTCGGGGGGCCTTCTTGGAAGTGCTCTTGGAGGCCTCTTTGGGGCCGTCCTGGAGGCCTCTTGGGCCATCTTGAGGTCACGTCGGTCACGCTTGGAGCGCTCTTGTGCTGTCTTGGGGGTCTCTGGGACGTCTCCGATGACCCCCCTGATCGCCCTGAGTGTGCTGGGAAGGCTCGGCAAAACGCCTTGCGAGGCCCGGTGGCCGCTTCGAGGCCCGTTCGGAGGGCCCCAAAGCCCCAGGTCCCGGGAGTCCGGTTTTGGGGGGGGGGACGGGTTTTCCCCCCGCCCGGGCTTATAAAAATACAGGAAGAGGAATACATATACAGAAAAGCAAACAAAAAGACAGCCAGAACAATAGAGAAAGAGAGAAAGAGAGACATAACAACAGCAGAAAGAAACAGAGAGAGAGAGGGAGAGACAACTATAGAGGCAGAAACAGACAAAGGGAAAGAGAGGCCCGAGGTGGGAGAGGCTGCTCCAGCGGTTCCCTTCCCTCCCTGCCAAACCCCGCCGTCCTTCGGGGAAATGGGTGCAGATGGAAAGCTAAAGGGAGGGAGTGAGAGGAGAAGCGGATCGCGGATCCGCTTCGGTCGCGAATGCACGGGGCCGCCCGTAGAACCAACGAAAAATCAGGCATAGTCCCCGCATGCACACGTAGACGGGGCGAACGGAACGGGACATTCCCTCTCCCCTTTTTTCCTTCCTCTGAGCCGGTTCGACTCGCCTTCCACAGTGTCGCATTCTGAATACTACCCTCCTCTCTCCCATGACCCCCTCCGGAAGATACCCGTCGGTTTCCGTGAATGTCTTGCATCAACAGAATTGTGTTTCGTATGGTTGTCTACCATGTGTTCGCGATCGGTCCTTCAATATGGACGCTGCAGCGCTGGCTTCACTGTAGGATCGGCGCGTTGCTCCCGTCGTTCAGAATGGCGCCCTCGCCCCGAAGCGAACCGCTCTCGTGGATCTGAAGTCTTTTCGTCGGTATCGCCCCCCTCATTCCCCCGCATCCTCCTTCCCGTGGCCCTCCTGTTCCTCCCGCTAAGTTCATTACAGCTATTGCTACTGATGCTCGTCCGCTCCCTGCCCCTCCCACATCCTTTTCCTCCTGCTCATCCTCCTGCTCACCCAGCTTTTCTTCCTCCTCCTCCTCCTCTTCCTCCTCCTCCTTCTCCTCCAATGCTCGCAACTGCCTCTGTCCGATTGCGCATAACACGATGGGGTCCTCGCGTGGATTGCAATTCCGCTGCGGCACGCGTCCGCGGGCAGAGAGAGAAAACTAACGCCATGGGAAGAATGGGCCTACTTAGGCGTAACAAGCGTAATCGTATAATGACGATGCCAATGAAAGAAAGCACTGCCCTTTTAGACCTCCCCATTGCAACCCGTTCGGCTGCAATTAAAAACTTGGGGGCCAATCCTCGATGGAACTGATCCGCGTGGGAGTTCCTAGTGCCACTGGCACTGGGAACTGATACGCTCTAGCCTGAGCCCCGCTTGTAGATTTGCCGTGCCGAAGAAATCGCAAGCCCCACTGATCCAGACCCCGACTGGCTGATGAAACGACAATTGGTGAGATTCGTGAGCACACCCCCGAGCTAAATGCAATTTTCGCCGTGACGGCTCCCGACTGACTGCATAATCAACCGTCCTTCAGGGAACGCAGGGAAAACTAAGCCACTCCTGGAGAGCACCTTTGGTGCCGCGGCTATGACGCGCGGTGCACTTAAACCCACGCTCGCGATGCGCACGGGCCGAAATACATTTAGCTGCGGCAGACGGTGGGGGCGGGGGCGGGGCAGGGCCCTGCGAGGCACGATCGCCTTTCAGAAGCGCACTGGCATTGGCATCCTCACGCTCGCCAGCCGTGGCCCCCAAGGTAGTTCTGATCAGCTCCCGTCTAATCAGAGCAGCCCGTCCCTGCGCCCCTGCGATCCTAGCTCCAGCGCTCTCGGGCGCCCTGCTACGCTCAGCGGCGCCGTCGGCAGCGGCGCCAGCCACTTCGCTCCCGCGAAAGAGCCGCGGTGGTATATTCTTTGCACAAGCACCTTCGGCAGCAAAATACCACGGCACCTGGGTCGCAGCAGCCCCGCCAGGCCCCTGGTGGCAAGCAGAGATCCAATCTCAGACCAGAAGGGAGAGAAAAAAAAAAACGCCCGCGACGCTGACGCGAATGCCTCTCGGCAGGCATGCTCATCATCTGGGACATACGCCGTCGGGCCATCTAAGAAGCTTCATGGCGATCTTCAAGCACCGCAGCTCGCCCCGCGGCAAAGTCTGAACATTGCCTGCGAGACGTCCAGCGATCGCAGGCCCGACGGTCATGGCGACGGGCGACGGGATCTGACGCGACGAGGATGCCGGGGCCGACTCTGCTCTGCGACTCGCGCCGGCTGTCTACTCCACCAGACGCGTCGCTGAACGCCAGAGGGGGGCTCGCCGAGCGCGCCCACCCCCAAACGCCCTGCCTCGACAATCGGCCCGGCCAGATCAACTCCAGCCCACTGCGTCGCGGTCGCGCGGGGCGGGGTCACACTGCAACGCCAAAGCCAGCTGCCGCGCCCACCTGCGCCAGCGCTGCGGGCGCTAGTGATTCTGAGTCCGCGATAGCAGTCGGCCCCCTGGTCGCGCCGCAGAGATACCATCGACGACGAGCGCCCTCAGGGGCCTGCTTGCGCCCTAGGCAAGCGTCGGCGGAACGCCGACCGACGGCGCGCTTTCTCGCCCTCGCCCAACGGCCCCTTGCGCCCATCGCCCAACGCCCCCTCTGCGCCCATCGCCGCGAGGGCCCTCGCGTAGTCGATCGAGCAAGTTCATGAGAGACTCACGGTGAGCGTCGAACACAAAGACTCCACGACGCAACCTCGCTGCCCCGATGCGTCGACCAACCTCCGATCGATATTCTCGCCGGGGTAGGCCCAGCCGACAAGTTCAAGCGCAAACTCGCATGAAAGACGCCAGCGCGACGGCGACTCAGGGCCCACCCTGCGTTCGAATGGAAGGTGCTCGTTGCGGGAACTGACCCATGACGCACACGAATCGTCGCTGCACCTGCATGTCTTGGACGCGCTCGACCATACCGCCCCGACTTCCGCGCGCATCAGCGCGCGCGCGTTGAGATGCTCGCTCCAGGTCCCAATCCATTGACACAGGAAAAGCAGCGGTCAACAAACTCCTAGGTCTCGTTGGCGCGCACGCAAGTCGAGCGACTTCTTCAGGCACCGCCCACGCTGATGTGCTCCTGCTGTAGTCGCCACCAGAAATCTCCGCAGGTGTGACGCGCGCGCAGCAGCAGCAACTTACGGCCTTGCGACCTCGACCTTCTCGGTCTCTGCATTGCCCTTGAATGCGTAGGCACCCAGACGTAGCTCCCCATTGCTAGCTGCTGACTTCCTCGAGCGTTCTCTCTGCGTAGCCCCAGCGGCGCGCCTGCATCAACTCTCCTTTTCCAACCCAGCGCGACATGTCTGGCGTCGGCCATGGAATCACGCATACTGGCACCACTATGGGGGGCCAAGTTAAAACGGGCATCCTGAGCCAGGCCACGCATCAAACGCCTCCCACACTGCAGCGCTCGTACAATTTGAAACCAGCATCCCTAACCAACGGCGTCCGCAGCGCAGTCCTTGACCCAGAGTGAGCTAGGTATGAATCACCAACGCGACATATGCGAGGCATGGCCGCCCGTGCCGTGCAACGCCAATCGAAGACGAAGTGCGGAAGGCACCTCCCAATAGTCGCTCCGTTCATCGACCCTTGAATGATGTCTCTGGCCGCTTGGACAAAAACTGCGCGCGCTCCAAAACTGCGCCTGCTGTCTCGGCGCCGTGAATCGTTGAATTTCTAGCGGCAGCGCAATTCCAGGAAAACCTAGCCCAATGGCCGCGTCGAGCAACTTACTCTAATCAGTCGCATCATAGAACGATTAAAGGTCTAGCAGCGCGCAGTCATGCGCCACTCCAAAGTGGAGTTTGACAACTAATTGCAGATCAGCTGCCGTCGAAAATGCCTCCTCGAGCGCTGCGTTCCCCGCCGCCACCGCGCCCTGCTCCGCGGCCGCGCCCGCAGACCAGCACTTGGTGCAGGGGTCGCGGATGAAGGCGTAGAGGCGGCGCGCGGCGGGGAGGAGACCTGCGATTCCATCTCCACCTGCCGTTTTAGGCAATCGCCGACCTGACGCATGCCAAGTAATTGGCCGTGAACCGCATGCCCCGACAACGTCCAGAATGGTGGCCGGGGCGGCGCGACTTGCAAAAGCAAGCGTTGAGTGCCGAGTAGCGTTAACTGGTCCACGCCAAATCCAGCTTTGGCTTTCATCCGAGCACCCGCTTCCCCAACCTCGTTGCCGTCAGCGGGGGGGGGCAATTCTTGAATGTGCGCCAACTCAACCATGTCGGCGAAGGAAAAGCACAACCCATCAATACTAAATTATGGATCATACTGTAGACCATGCGACTACGAAGCCTCGGCGTCGGTCACGCCCGTCGGGCGATGGAAGCACTCGCCACCCGCTACAACCTACTCTTGGACCGCGGGAAGATCCTCGATGACATTGCGCAGTACTCCTGACGCCGCAGAAAGGGATGCCCATTCCTTATTGAGTTTATAGACTCGGCCATGCATCAAATGCTGCCCCGCAGTCCCCGTTGATGCTGGTGGGACTAATTCGCGCGCGTGAGGGCTGCAAGTGCGCTTGCGGGAACGGGCGTTTCCACGCGTGGCCCAGCGCCCCCCGCAATTCGGGGGGGGCTGGAATCGCGCAGCATGGCCAACAGAGCGTTTACATTGGATTTGCCTGCCAGCTCAGCAGCGAACGGATCGTCGAGACTCGGGCCGCAAGACCCCCCGAGACCCTGAACTCTCCAACCTCGCTTCCGGGGCCCCACGCGCGTCAAGAACTCCCGGGCGCTGAAGTCAGGCATTCCCAAGCCACCGACGGACTGCGCGAGGGTATCCTGGGGGGTTGTGACCAGATTGCGCCAATCAAGGGGGGGCGTGAAAAATCCGCCGGGGCGCCCATCGCGAAATAACGCATGGCATCGACCCCCGCGCGTTCGCCACGCGGCGCCCGCACTACGGGGGCGCCCAGGGGCTCCGGAGGGCCCCCCCCCCCCAACGCCGCGCCCTCTCGGGGCGCCCCGCCAACATGCCAAATTTTGATCAGCGAACGCTGGGGCGAGCGGCCGGTCGTCGACTGCGCAGAGAAGGCAGAAAACGAAGCGGAACAGGAGGAGAGGGAAGGCCATGGGGCCAGAGAGGAGAGGGGCACAAGGTCGGATGCTGACAAACATCTGAAACGGAGAGAACGGGGTCGGCTCACTGACGAATCGATTTCCGAAGTCGGACTCGCGCGGATTCAACGCGCCGGCGTCTGCGGACCCACGAGGACGTTCGACCGTCGGCCCGTCGGCCCCCGCGCACTGCGTTCGAGACCTGTTCGATTGGGCGCGCCTCCTCGTCTGGCCCGGCAGTTCAACTTAGAATGGCCCAGGCAGTTGCCCCCCTCTGCCAACTAGCCCGCCTGGCGGCGTCGATCGCCACGGCGAGGCCCCAGTTCCATCGGGGCAGATTCCACGCGCAGCAAGCTTTGCCAATGAGATCGTGTTCGGCGCGCTTCTACGCTGCGCGCCCATCAGAGAAAAAATCCACCCACTGCGGAAGGTGCTCATCGCAAACATGTTCGAATCGCGGGGGCGGGGGCCCCGGGGGGGGCGGCGCCTCCAACCCCGCGCGCATCGCGACGCAAAGCCTCGCCGCGACGCGCCTGGACCCAGCCGGCCTCGCGCGCGCCCGCCCGCGGGCGGGCCGGGCCCGCGGGGAAAAGTGCGGCTGGGGCGCCCCGAACGAGTCGCCACCCGACGCCAAATCGCATGATCTTACGCGCCGTCTGCGAGCTCGGACCCCCCTCGCAACCAAACGACCTCCCAATAAGCAAGCCGTCCAGACATTGCAGGCGTGAACATCTTCGCGGGGGCGGAATCTGACACGAAACGCCTCGCGCAGGCGCTGGCCCAGGCCCCAGCAGCGCGCAACCTGTTATCGGCGGGGCGCCGCGACTGGCAGTCACGCAGCAGCGAAGAACAAGCAGGGACCGTTGGCGACAGCGCGGGCCTTGGCCTCCCAGTTCGCACGCCTGCTGTAAACATGTCCATGCCTCTTCCCCCGCGCCCCCCGTCCGCCGCCAGCTGCCGACGATCCCAGGATGTGTCTGCGCCCCCCTCCCTCGACAGCATGGCGCCCACAGAGAAAAGCTCGATCGACTGCTGGGAAAAAACGATTGACCATTCAGCTCATTGGAAACAGTCGCCTCCGCGGGCGGCGCGGCGATCCCCATTTCACGCAACGTCGCGCTCTCTTTCACTATGATGCTGAAGCCGCGCTGGTGCACTCGACGGATGGCCCGAGCTATCATGCCATGAGCCCCGCAAACCGAGCGCCAAACGCTAAAGTGACCGCCCGCGCGAGAAGCGCCGGCAAGGGGAAGCCCACATCTGCGACGATGGGTTGGGCTTCCAAGGCGGCAACAGTCGGCGTGGAGATGCACAGCAACACCACGCCGAACAACATTGGCGCGCCCACCCCGGCCTGCCGCCCCCCATTATGGGGCGGAGATCCCCCGCTGGAGCAGACCCCTTTCGAGGCGCGCGTTGCCTGCAGTTCTGCCAGCCCCCGAAGGACTGCCGGCGCTGCTGGAGGCCCCGACAGGCTCCTCGTGGCGCTGTGCCGCTGCTTCCTGGCGCCCTGCTCGGGAGACCTCCCGTCTCCGTGCGGAGGCATCGTGACCGCCTCGCCAGGGGTGGCCCCGCTCGTGGTGGTTGGCAGCGCGTCTCCATCGTCCGATCGGCGGCGAGCCCATGGGGGAAGTCAGGGGGGGCGGGCTTTCTCAGGGGCTCGGAAGTCCCCCGTCCCTCCGAGAAGTTCCCTGAGCTTTCCCCGAAGACAACAGCAACTTCTCAGCAGGCCAGAGGGCTTCGCAGAAGTAGCGCCGCCTTCTGAGAAGGCCTTCTCCTTTTCATTTCCCCCCCCCAGCTCGCCGCCGATTTCGGGGGACTCGATCCAAGCCGCCTGACTTCGCACTTCGCACTTCGCGCTGCGCGCCGCGCGAAATGCGAGACGCAATGATCTTCACCGGGGCTGCCCCATCGAAACGGACAGTTTACTGGCCCAAAACATGTCCGAGCGCCTGCTCCCCTCTTTCATCCCCCGAACGAGGCCAGTCAAGCCTTGAAACCCGCAGGGAGAGGGACAGCACGACAGCACCACCATTTCAGGCTCATTCTCAAGCTTTTAACGGTCCTTGCATGGCTGGGCGTCGCTTGTCGTGGGGAGGCGATGGATGGGGGTGAGAAAGAAGCCCTTCTCGGGTTCTGAGAGCGCCTCTTCGGGCCCGAGAGTGATCCTTGAGGGGCCCTGAAAAGTCCCTTCTCTGCAGCCCTCGCTGCCCCGTCATTTTTCGCCTCCCCATTACGCGCCCCCCCAAGGAAATGGTGTTTTTTTGTTTACTAATTCCGGTAACGGTCCTCACCCAAGAGGGGAGGGGGGGGCGGGTAAGGGTAACGCTCGGGCGGGGTGGGGCACGTCGAGGTGGGAGTGCACTGCGCGATCGCCGCCATCGTACGCACGCACGCCAGCACCAGCATGTGGTGGAGGCGTTCCAAAGCCCACCCCCCGCTACGTACGTCGCTACCGCTGCCCAGGGCGGGGGGAGGGATTCGGCCCGGGGGCGACCGCCATGACACGCCACGGGATGAACAAACAAACGAGACATGTTCCACTCTGGGCCCAGCCTCCAGCACAGCTTCTGGCGCCCGAACCGGGCACGGAAAAGCAAGCACGATGCCCGACCACAGATATGGTCCAAACCGACTGCGGCCGCTGTTGGGAGGGCAGCCTGCTGTCTCAAACGGACAGCGCCCGCGGCGGCACCGACAACGAGCCCCGTCCACCACGCACAGGAGCTGCTGTCGGCCTCTGCACGCAGACATTATTATCTTGCACAGCTGTCTTCTAGAGTTCTAGAGCTCGGACCGCTTTACTCTCTTGCACAGTTGCGCTCTAGAGCTCGGACCTCTTTATTGTCGTGGTTCGTGGTTCGTGGTCGTCCTCGGCTTCCCCTGGCCCTGACCCCAGCTTCCCCTCGCCCTCCCCTTGGCTCTGGCCCCCCTGTCCCTGGCCTCAGCGCCCCCCCCTTCGCTCTTGCCCCCCTCGCGCCCCCGCCCCCCTCGCCCCGTCGTCGTCCTCGCCTCCCTCCCCCCTTCCCCCCTTGGCTCTGGCCCCCCTGGCCCTGGCCCCAGCTTCCAGCTTCCCCTCGCCCCCTCGGCTCCAATCCCCCTGGCCCTGACCCCAGCTTCCCCTCGCCCTCCCCTTCGCTCTGGCCCCCCTCGCCCCACTCTTGGCTCTGGCCTCCTTGGCCTTGGCCTCAGCCCCCCTCGCCCTGGCCCCAGCTTCCCCTCGCCCCCCCCTGGCTCTGGCCCCCCTGGCCCTGGCCTCAGCCCCCCTCGCCCCGTGCTCTGCTCTCTCGGCCCTGGCCTCAGCCCCCCTCGCCCTTCGTGGTTCGTGGTTCGTGGTTCGTCGTCGTCCTCGCCCCCCCCCCCCTGGCTCTGGTATCAGCCCCCCTGGCCTGGGCCCCAGCTTTCCCCTCGCCCCCCCCCTTGGCTCTGGCCCCGCTGGCCCTGGCCCCCGCCCCCCTCGCTGCGGACCCGTTATTCTCTTGGGTTCGTTCGTTCGTGGTTCGTCGTCCTCCCTGGCCCGCTCGGGCCCTGGACCCCCCCCCCCTCCCCCGGGCCTCCCAGGATCACCCGCTGGCCTGCCCCTGCTTCCCTCAGCCCTCGACCCCTCCTTCCCCCGAGCCTCCCAGGGCAGCCCCCCTGGGCCGCCGAAGCCTTTATTTTCGTGGTTCGTTCGTTCGTGGTTCGTCGTCCTCCCTGGCCCTCTCGGGCCCTGGACCCCCCCTCCCCCGGGCCTCCCAGGATCACTCGCTGGCCTGCCCCTGCTTCCCTGGGCCCTGGACCCCTCCTGCCCACGGGCCTCCCAGGACAGCCCCCCTGGGCCGCCGAAGCCTTTATTCTCTTGCACAGCTGTGCTCTAGAGCTCGGACATCTTTATTTTCGTCGTCGTTCGTTCGTTCGTTCGTCCCCCTGGGCCCTCCCCTTGGGACCCCTTGGGACCCCCTGGGCCTCCCCCCGCTTCTCTGGGCCACCTCCCCGTGGATCCCCTGGGCCTCCTCCCGCTTCTCTGGGCCACCTCCACGTGGAGGCTCTTGGGATTTCTTGGGACCCCTCCGTCCAGGCTTCCCAGGGCCCCTCCGTCCAGGCTTCCCAGGGCAGCCCCCCTGGGCCACGGAACCCATTATTTTCGTCGTCGTTCGTTCGTTCGTTCGTCCCCCTGGGCCCTCCCCTTGGGACCCCTTGGGACCCCCTGGGCCTCCCCCCGCTTCTCTGGGCCACCTCCCCGTGGAAGCTCTTGGGATTTCTTGGGACCCCCTGGGCCTCCCCCCGCTTCTCTGGGCCACCTCCCCGTGGAGGCTCTTGGGACTTCTTGGGATCCCTCCGTCCAGGCTTCCCAGAGCCCCTCCGTCCAGGCTTCCCAGGGCAGCCCCCCTGGGCCACGGAACCCTTTATTCTCTTGCACAGCTGTGCTCTAGAGCTCGGACATCTTTATTTTCGTGTCGTGTCGTGTCGTTCGTCCCCCTGGCCCCCCCCTGCCCCCCCCCGTCCAGGCTCCCCAGGGCAGCCCCCCTGGGCCTCCCGTCCAGGCTCCCCAGGGCAGCCCCTCTGGGCCTCGGACACCTTTATTTTCGTGTCGTGTCGTGTCGTTCGTCCCCCTGCCCCCCCCCTGCCCCATCCCCGCCCAGGCTTCCCAGGCTCATAGGGGAGCCACTGGTCCTGGTCCTGGCCTCCCTGGCCCCGCTGGCCCTGGTGTCCTGGACCCAGCCTCCCCCCCCTGGCCCTGGCCACAAAAAGTGAACTCCTGGAGGAAGGAGGCGGAAGCTTCCTGTCTCCAGCAGCTCCTTTGTGCAAGAGCCAGGGCACGCGTGCCACTTGTTTTCGTGGTTCGTGGTTCATGGTTCGTCGTCGTCCTCGCCCTCCCCCCCTGGCTCTGGCTCGCCCCTGGCCTCCCCCCCTGGCTCCCGCCCCCCTGGCCCTGGCCCCAGCCCCCCTCGCTCCGGATCCTTTATTCTCTTGCACAGCTGTGCTCTAGAGCTCGGACATATTTATTTTCGTCGTGGTTCGTGGTTCGTGGTGGATCGTCCCCCTCGGCCCCTGCCCTGAGCCTGAGCCCCAGCTCCCCTGGGCCACCCACCCTTCGGAGGCTTGCTCCGTCCAGGCTTCCCAGGACAGCCCCCCTGGGCCGCGGGCATCCTTATTTTCGTCGTGGTTCGTGGTTCGTGGTGGATCGTCCCCCTCGGCCCCTGCCCTGAGCCTGAGCCCCAGCTCCCCTGGGCCACCCACCCTTCGGAGGCTTGCTCCGTCCAGGCTTCCCAGGACAGCCCCCCTGGGCCGCGGGCATCCTTATTTTCGTCGTGGTTCGTGGTTCGTGGTGGATCGTCCCCCTCGGCCCCTGCCCTGAGCCTGAGCCCCAGCTCCCCTGGGCCACCCACCCTTCGGAGGCTTGCTCCGTCCAGGCTTCCCAGGACAGCCCCCCTGGGCCGCGGGCATCCTTATTTTCGTCGTGGTTCGTGGTTCGTGGTGGATCGTCCCCCTCGGCCCCTGCCCTGAGCCTGAGCCCCAGCTCCCCTGGGCCACCCACCCTTCGGAGGCTTGCTCCGTCCAGGCTTCCCAGGACAGCCCCCCTGGGCCGCGGGCATCCTTATTTTCGTCGTGGTTCGTGGTTCGTGGTGGATCGTCCCCCTCGGCCCCTGCCCTGAGCCTGAGCCCCAGCTCCCCTGGGCCACCCCCCCTCGGGACCACCCCCTTCCGTCCAAGCTTCCCAGGGCAGCCCCCCTGGGCCGCCGAACCCTTTATTTTCGTCGTGGTTCTTATTGGATCGTCCCCCTCGGCCCCTCCCCTGAGCCTGAGCCCCAGCTCCCCTGCGCCACCCACCCTTGGGAGCCTTCCTCCGTCCAAGCTTCCCAGGGCAGCCCCCCTGGGCCGCGGACATCCTTTATTTTCGTCGTGGTTCGTGGTGGTCCTCTGGGCCTCCAGTCCTTCGCAGCTCCTTTGCACAAGAGCCAGGGCACGCGTGCCACTTGTTTTCGTGGTTCGTGGTTCGTCCTCCTCCCCTGGTTCGTCCTCTTCCCCTGGCCTCCCCCCTGGCTTCCTGGCTCCCCGGAGCCTCCCAGGGCAGCTCCCCTGGGTCGCGGAACCCTTCATGTTGGTGGTTCGTGGCTCGTCCTCCTCCCCCCGTCCTTCTTTGTCTGACTGTGCAAGAACCAAAACACGCGTGCCACTTGTTTCCACACACATTCCGACCGTACGGAATTTGGCATCGGCCCCATTGCCAATCCGGGAGGTACGAACGATCGGCCAGTGCGGGGACAGCAAGCGACCACAACCACATCGAGGACACATCTTTGGGGGTCTTGTGAATGCCAACACATCGTCAGAACACGGGAACCAGCTTAGTACTGGCTGTGGTCGATCGATTTAACCTCTCAGAAGGGCGAAATCGACCACAACCACAATCAAAGTCCTCATGCCGAGGTCGGCAGATTTTCCCCCGAGGGACCCTCCAGGAACATCCACTCGGCTGCGCCTGGAGCCAGGCCAGCGGGCGCCTCAACTAGGAACAAGGAAAGGCAAACCCATCACCAACATGGCCAGGAGATGCGAGGAGCATGGGGGGGCTCCCTGGTGGTGTGGTCACCCCCTCTCGCTCGAGACATCCCCAGCCTCCAGCTCGGGGAGGCATCGTGGACCTCCTCGCTGGAGGTGGGCCCCCTGGTGGTGTTGGTGTCGCATCTCCCCCCTCCGACCAACGGAACGGGCGGGGAGGGCGAGCGGTGCCGCTCTGTTCTCCGCCGCGCCGCGGCCGCCGCTCCCCAGAGCGGCACCCGCGAGCTGTGCCGCCACACCGCCCCCTCGCCCCCTCGGGCCGGCGCGGGCGCGGGGTCATCACCCCGGTGGGTCCGAGTCTGCTCGGCACGGCGGCCTCGGGGTGCGCCGGCTGCGGCCCGCCTCGTCGGCGAGGCCGGCTCCGCCTCCTCCTGCACTGCCGCGCCGAGGCGCGCAGCCAGGCGGCAGCGGGGGGCTGCGATCCGCGATGGGGGCGACGCTGCCGCCCGCGGGCTGCTGCTGCAGCAAGTCGAGGTAGTCCGCCGCCCCGTGCTCGTTGCTGCAGCAGGTCCGGTCCCCTCTGGCAGGGGTGGTCCCCAGCTATGCCCCGCATGCGTCGCGGAACGAAGAGGAGAAGGGGATTGGCAAAAGGAAGAGAGGAATGCAGACGGACCGATCCTGACCCAGACCCTTCTGAGCCCAGAAAAGGTTCATGCACACTGCTGGCTTGGCCAGGCAGGCATATCGGCCAATGCTGCGCTGGGCCCAAGATGGGGCTGATCGAGAACGGTGCATGCACGTCGTTATTGAATCATCGCCCGAGGTGGAAAAGACCCGGAGGGGGGACCGGGAGCAGGCCAACAAGAGCACGAGCGGTGCCCAGCAGCTCAGCAACCCTGCATCCATTCCCGAACCGAAGAGTTACAAGCCGCTGCGATCGCAGCGCGGCAGGCGGTGTGCCGAGCCCTTTTTATTATTGCGCTGCGACGTAGCAGACAAGGACCACAACGAAAAGACAACCAGAAACGGGTCATTCCCACAATCAAGCCGAATCAATTCCCATCCGTCGAGGCAAACATCCGCCACCGTGCCCCCTGGCACGCTGAGGTGTGTGCGTGTGTGTTCGGATGCCTGCTAGCTATCCAGCCTTCCCCTCAAATCGTACCCCTAGTTTGTTTCTTATGCGGCTCTCCTCGCGACCTCACGGCCCCAAGACAACGCCAAGACAAGCCACGACCTTTCCCAGGTGTCCACAAAACCCCAAAGAAAATGCAAGGGATTCAGAGCAGCTCCGACAAAGCCAAGACAAAGCCTCCCAACGACCCAAAACGGCCACAGGACTCCTCAAGACGGCCCCAAAAGGGCCCGAAACCGCCCAGAGACAACCCCCAGACTGCCCCTAACGCACCAGCCGTGGAGGGCGCACCTCTACACCGAACATTCATTATTCACTGGCACTTGCGCTCCACGCATGTAGGCTTGAAGTAGTGCCAAGCAAACTTACGAAAAGGACCCTCAAGCCCCCAGGAAAGAAAGCACAAGACCGCCCCCGAAGGCACGAGTGCGACCCGAGGACACCTCAGGACGGTCCCAAGGCGGCTCAAGGCCGCCCCAAGGCAGCTGCAGGACGCCCCGAGACCGCCCCCCACCAACAAAAACCACGCCCCAGCATGTTCCAAAGAGGTTCTGAGAACCCCCCAATAGGCTCCCAAGGAGCCCTCCAGCAAGCCCCTGGGGTGAATGAAGCATATAGGTTCATGTTGCACGATTCCTGCATTCCCGGAGCGGCCCGAGAGGACGCCGAGAGGCCTCCCCAACTGCCGGCTTCCGCCAAGCTTCTGCCGAACTTCCGCCGCCTCCCGCTGGCGGAGGCGGCCTCGTTTTACTTCCGCCGGCTTCCGCCGCCCTTCCGGCGCCTTCCGCCGAGAAAGGGATGACCCCTCGATCCTCGAAGGCAAGGCCTTTGAAACGCCAAAAATAGCTGGGACGCAAGCTGTCCGAGAATATGCTAGATAGGGCCAACATCAAGTGTGCATGGGAGAAGTACCATGCGAACCGGACAATCCTGACCAACAAGAAAATGTCTATCAAGTTACGGCTTCGTCTCTTCAACAGCGTTGTCTGGCACAAAGCCACGTGCAGTTTAGCTATGTGCGCTGACGCAACAACAACGCAAGAATATTACCTCTGCGAGATCCGCCATGCCCCGCCTTGTGGAGACGGCCAGAGGAAGATTGGGAAGACGCTGGCCGACGGTGCAAACATCGACTTCAGAATGATCTTTCGCAGCGTCGCGTATCTGATTGGTTACGGGTAGTTGACAAAACGCTATGGCGGCTCATCAAACAAACTTTTCAAGATGACCTATCTTGGCCGAGGACAGTGATGAAATGGCTTCCTCTCTCGGGAAAGCGATCCCAGGGACGCCCAAGGACAAGGTGGACTGATAACGTAAACCAGTATCTGAGTAGCAAATAAAACTCGTCACGTCATTATCATAACCAGTTCGTGGTACCCGCGCGTTGGACTTAGCAGAGTTCGAAGATGATTTCGTCGACTTCATGACCTCGCAATAGCTTGCATGCAACTTTCGTTCTTCAGAGGTACGCGCTACACGGCGTATTCTGCAACGCCGTCTCCACTTGTGGGGCGCGTGCCGCTTGCCGAAAACCATTCCGACGACAACCGACACGCTGGGAATAGAAAAATAACAAACGCTATAAACATAAACTTCTGGCGCTCCGCGAGGATTTCTTGGATCCACGCTGGACCCCCCTCCCTGGCGCGCGGAGCGCGCCAGGGGCGGCGCTGGAGGCGCCGCCAGGGGGGAGAGCCAAGAAACCCATGCGGAGCGCCAAAAGTGGATGTTTATAGCGTTTGTTATACTTCTTCGACGGGAATGTATGAGGTTCCCCCTTGGCTCTTGGACCACACTTCGAGCCCTGGAACCGCACCCCGAGACCCGTCCCCAGCCCCCCCTGGGAAAGCCTTGGCTGACGTCGGGCCTGCCCCTCTACAGGAGGAGTAGTCAAAAATGGTTGATTGTTTTGTTTCTTTTCCACCGCACCCATTGGATGAAGGCTCGAACTCGAAATAGGCCAAACCTAAAAAAACGCCGGCCGGGTTAACGTCACCCCAAACGGGCTTGCTCGATAGGAGTTGGGTTCCTGACCGAAGTGTTTTAGGAATTCCAGTGGTGCATCTCTGTCGCCTCCGGGGGAAAAAAGGGTTGAAAAATAATAGGGTGACGATGTTTTGTATATTCTTTGACCATTTTTGCACATTCTGTGATTATTCATAATTTTTCCACGACAATCCCCCTGTAGGGGGACAGGCCCGACTTACTCGGGGATCTTCTGACCCGGGTCAATCCAGACCCGGGTCAGCAGGAAACCAAGAACTGCAGTGCAGGAAAAAAAAAACTGCAACGCAGATCTTCGCAAACCCGGGTCAGTCAATATGTGCGGCCGCCTCGCGGCCACGAGCGGCTCCCTAACCCCGGGTCAGCCAGAGGAGGCCTGCGCCCTGGCTGACCCCCGTCTGCACTGACCCCCGTCTCAGGGCTCCCGACTTACGCCTTGGCCCCGATGCCCGGCCCGGGCCCCTCCGAGCTGGCGGTGCCGTCTCTGCCCCGGGACCCGCGGCGTCCGTCCGTCCCCCCCCTCGGGGATGGCGGCATATGCCCGGCGGCGCTGCGGCGCAGCCGGCCCTGCGGTGGAGGGGCAGCAGAAGGCATTCCTCCAATGGAATGGGGGTCTCCAACTCAGGATCTCCGAATGGAATGGGGGTCTCATGGGGGTCTCCGACTCAGGATCTCAGGAATACCTTCTCCAGTTGGAACTCCAAGATTCCTCCCAATGGAACGGAATATAGGACCGCCCGGATCTCATAACAATGGGGGGGGTCTGCTTTTGGGGGGGGGTCTCACGGGCTTCGTCAACCACAATTGTGGGGCGTGGTCTCGATTGTGAACCCTCTGTTGCATGTCTGGGGGGGGGTCTGCTTGGGGGGGGGGGGTCCCAGACCGGCCGTCAAACACTTTGTTGACCCCCCCCCCCCCCTGTATTATGAGAGTTGGAGCACACGTCGGTCGGAAGAAGTAGACAAAAGGCATGGAGCAGGGAGGCGGATCAAGCAGACTGGGCATGCGGCCTGCGCTGCGGAGCCCTGACCCTCCGGTGGAAGACGAGGCGGGGATTTTGTCCACACCCACCGCCTGGGAACCGACGTCCTGGTGCCCCAGCGGGCGGTGGAGGTATGGATGTATTTCGGCCCCCAGGGGCCCGAATCTGTCCATATCCACCGCCTGCCGAGGCTCCGAAAACTGACCCTCCAGGCGGTGGATGTGGATAAACTCCCGCCTCGGACAGAGGGACAACCAAAGGCATTCAACTTACACGTCGGTCGGAAGAGGTAGACAAAAAGCATGAAGCAGGGCAGCAGATTGGGTTCGGGCCCTCCCGGAGAATGACAAACACACAGCCAGAGCATATCGATTCTTGAAGCAGGAGGACGCCTAACGTAGACTGGGATCTATAGGGGCTCAAACATACCGACCAGCGTGTGGCCGTTGGAGGTCCGCACGGGCGTCTTGGACCGGCACTGGACCCCCTCTCTAAGTGGCGCGCGGAGCGCGCCACGGGGCGGCGCCTGGGGGCGCCGCCAGGGGGCCCCCAGCGCCGGTCCAACAAGTCCAAGTGCATGCTTATGCTAAGATTTGTCCCTCGTGGCTAAAGAAAACGAGGTTAGCTAGGTCCGCGAGGTTAGCTGGCTTAAAAAAAGCGAGGTTAGCGAGGTTTATGCTGTTATTTGGGTAAGCGAACTCTATACACCGACGCCTTTCCCGACCCTGCGCTGCAATTCGCACAGGAGCGCGGATTCTGATGCACACGGGATCCTGGTGTATGCATGTTTCGTCGTCTCCCTTCGGAAAACGGGGGAAAAGTATACACCACACCACCCCGACGTCGTCCCTGACCCTTAAAAAGTCGTGGGACTGAAAACAACCCGCCACTGGTCGGAGGTGAGGGGGTGAGATCGAAGTGGAACGGAGAGCCCCCCCACAGGGAAATCGGTTTCGGTTTCGTGTTCGTGCGTGCCGCGCGTGCGGGCGAGGCGAAGCTGCGTGGGCGGGCGAAAAATAAGTCTCCTGTAGCTGAGGCGCGGTGTCCCGCCGGTGTCCCGCCGCTGTCCCGATGATGATGTTGATGATGATGATGATGATGATGATGATGATGATGATGATGCTGATGATGGTGATGGTGGTGATGATCATTGTGTCCCGATGGTGGTGATGATGATGATGATGACGATGATGTATGATGATGTTGCCGATGCTGATGATGATGGTGATGGTGGTGATGATGACGGTGCCCCGATGATGATGCTGATGATGATGTTCATGATGATGATGATGATGATGATGATGATGATGTTGCTGATGATGATGGTGCCACGGTGATGATGAAGATGTTGATGATGATGTTGATGATGATCAGATGATTCGATGGTGTTGAACATGATGATGATGATGGTGTCCCGGTGATGATGATGCTGATGATGATGATATTGATGATGATGCTGTTGATGATGGTGCTCCGATGATGATGATTATGATGATGATACTGATTATGAGGATGGTGCCCCGATGATGATGATGTTGATGATGAGGGTGATGATGAGGTGATGATGATGAGTTTGATGATGGTGGCCCAATGATTTTGATGATGCTGATGTTGATGTTGATGTTGATGATGATGATGATGATGATGATGATGGTGTCCCGATGATGTCGATGATGATGGTGATGATGATGATGGTGACGATGATGATGGTGTTTCGATGATGACGATGATGTTGATGATGATGCTGTTAATGATGATGATGATGATGATGATGCTGATGATGATGATGATGATGATGATGATGATGTCCCGATGATGAAGATGATGATGTTGATCATGTTGTTCATGATCATTATGATGAGATGATGATGATGAGTATGTTCCGATGATGATGATGGTGTCCCGATGATGATGATGATGATGATGATGTTGATGATGATGATGATGGTGTCCCGATGATGGTGTCCCGATGATGATGATGGTGATGATGATGATTATTATGGTGATGACGATGTTGATGATGATGGTGATGAGGTGATGATGACGATGATGATGATGGTGTCGCGATGATGCCGATGATGATAATGATGATGATGATGATGATGCTGATGATGATGTTGATGACGATGATGTTGATGATGATGACGTTGATTGTTATATCGATTGTGAGATCGATATTGAGATCGATAGTTAGACCGAATGTGAGATCGATTGTGAGATCGATAATGAGATCGATAGTGAGATCGACAGTGAGATCGATTGTGAGATCGATTGTGAGATCGATCGAATGAAACAGAACGAGTGAGATCGATTGTGAGATCGATCGAGTGAGATCGATCGAGCGAGACCGATAGTGAAATCGATAGTGAGATCGATAGTGAGATCGATAGTGAGATCGATAGTGCGACCGATCGAGTGAGACGTTGGTTCCTCCCCCCCCGAACCTCCTTATCACCCGAAGGGTGGTCGTATAGGTAATGTACATGTTCCAGTTTCCGAATGATTTGCTCCTCGTGGCTAAAAAAACGAGGTTAACTAAGCCCGCCGATGCCGAGCCCTGGAACCCGAGCGCCTGCAGCAGCGCCTGGAGTGCACGTCCGGCAAGTCCTCGGGTTGCCGCCCCAGCCGCCCATGCTCCGCCACGATGCATCTCCCCGGCCATGGCTCTCCGTTCCCGGGGCCGAGCCTGATAATGTGTCCCGTTTCCACTCCATCCTCGTTATCCCCCATGCTGTCTTTGCTCCGCCTTTGCTGCAACCCGAGATCAAAACGAAAACGGTCAACGAAATCACCCCAAAAACACAGTTTCGCTCGAGCCCTGCTCCATCAGACCCCCGCCGTCTCGCCCTTCCTTCTCATCTGCTGCCATGACTGGAAGAGGTCCTGGATGACACCGGTCCTGGGCCCTGGGGGCCTTTCCCAGGACGCCACATTTCTGCTGATCCTGAGCCGTCTCTTTGACGGTGCCGGGGCCCGGATAGGGCCCCGAGAGCACAAAGACGGCGAAAAAACTCCAGCACCCGATTCCAACAGGACCCTTTCCCTTCCTCTTCCCCCCATGCCTCTCCCTCCTACTGAGGGCACTCCTGAAGGCAGAGCTTGTGGTGTGGATGCGCGGCGTCACGGCCAAGAGCTCCCTAGAAGGGCGGCGCCAGTACCCGCGTCTGGGTAAACCACACTGGCATCGCCGCGTCGCCCCGCTCGAAGTCCACGCCCAGGTTGAATGCGATGGAGATGCGGGGCCCGTCGTCCTCGCTGGGCGGCACCCAGTGGGGCAGCCCCGGGCTGAACAGCATCATGTCGCCAGGCTGCAGGCAGTGCTCGGCTCCGGGGAAGTGCAGGTAGCAGCAGCGCCCGCAGCGCAGGTAAACCACCCCGCTGAGGTCGGCGCGGTGCGTGTGGGCCTGCAGGAGGTCACAACACTGCGCACCACCAACACCGCATGATGGCCAGGCCCCTGCTGGGTCTAGGATGGGCCCGGCCAAGATCCGGTGCTGGTGCTGCTGGCTGGCGTCCCCTCTCGGAGCAGGGCGAGTTGAGACAACGGCAGCTCAAAATCTGTCCCCTGACCCCTCCTGGGGTCGAGACGTACCTGCTTTCCGAGCTGCGTCCAGCCGTGAGGACGAGGGCGCCCGCGAAGGCCAGGTACCGTTGTCCCACCTCGCCCTTCTCCGACGCAGGGTCCCCCAAAAAGCCCCCGCAGACGAGCCCGCAGAAGTCTCCGCAGACTCCGCAGAGGTCTCTGGCCACGCCCACCTCTCCGCCCCCGTCGGGGAGCGTGACTGGACTAGCGCGCTCCACTACTCTCAGAGTAGCTGCTAGCAGATGGTCTGGATCCGCCGATGGGGGATTTGCGACACAGTACGTCGAAGCAGGCGTTTGTGTTCAGGACCTTCTGCGAGTACAGACGGACTTCATGGGACGGGACGCGCGAGAGGACACGAGACCCCTTCAAATCGCGAGAGCGGGCAAGCGGGGAGCGCGGGCGATGCTGCGAGGCCGGGGCGCATCCGAGCATCCCCGCCCCTGTCAACCTATGCAGAGGGAAGAGAACGATGCACATACACCGAGTTCTGGCCGGGCCTATCCCGAGCCCAGGCTCGGTGCATGCGCCCTCCTGCCTTGGCCAGGAATGTATGTCTGCACCGATCCTGGGTCACGAGTGGGCCTTGCCAGGATCGGTGCATGTGCATAGTTCTCTTCGCCCGATTATGAGGACAGAGCCTGACCCTCGAAGTTTTCTCGAGGGTTTCTCCGAAGGGCGTAAGGCGACCCGCCGTCCTCCTCCTCCTCCTCCTCCTCCTCCTCTCCTCCTCCTCCTCCTCCTCCCTCCTCCTCCCTCCTCCTCCTCCTCCTCCTCCTCCTCCTCCTCCTCTCCACCTCCTCCTCGTCCTCTCCTCCTCCTCCTCCTCCTCCTCCTCCTCCTCCTCCTCCTCCTCCTCCTCCTCCTCCTCCTCCTCGGGTCGCCTACGGCCCCAGGGGAAACCGTGCAAAGCTCTCCTCCGACCCGCAGAGCCTGGTTGGAGTCGCCCCTCCCGTTCCGGTTGAGCCAGCTGGAGAGGAGCAGCACCGTCAGCGTGCCGTGGGCGGCACCCAGGTCCTCCCGCAGCGCCTCGCCCGCGGCATCCAGCAGCGCGGTGCGCAGCACCCCCAGCGCCGGCCTGGCGCCCGCGGAGTGCTGCTCGAGCAGGTTGAGGAAGTCCTTCCGGGGGATATGATAAGAGAAACAACCCAATCATTGGATGGTTTGCAGGTCGATAAGGAGATCGACCGGGAACCAAAAACCCACCGAAATCGGCCCGGAACCAATAACCAGGAACCAGGAAACCCGGGAACCGGGGACCGTGAACCCGGGAACCCAGCCAGCCACCAAAATCGGCGGGACACTTTCGCCAAATCTTTCAATATCCGCTATGTCCCCTTCAGTGCAAGCACTGAATGGGAAATTTGAATCCTCCCTCCCCCTCCACTACCTTGACCCATTTTAGCTCGAAAGCATTCAAAGATTGAGGAAGTCAGTTGTTTCAGCTTGTGGCTTGGACGCAAGTGACTTGTTTTGCTTTCTCATGGTGACTCGTTTCTATGCACGTCGCAAAACCGTGCGGTGACGGACGGCGCGGCGATCCCGCAGCCCCAAAAGAGGCCTCGCCGCGCGGTCCGTCACCGAGCGGCCTTGGGACCTCGGAGGCCCCAGTCGCCCGAGACATCCTCAGCGAACGACCCGAGTCCTAAATAGGGGGCCACACGCGAACCCTACCCATACCCTCCACGATTTCTGAGGGGGAGGGTGGGGTTCACTCTGCTCGGGAGCTCCCAAATGAGGTGAACCCCACCCTCCCCCTCAGAAATCGTGGGGGGTAGGGGTAGGGTTCGCGTGTGGCCCCCGACCAAAACCGTGCGGTGACCCCGAATCCCCACTTCAGGTGGCAACTCATGGGAGCCTCGTAGACCATCTTATCAGTTCTTGCGACTCGACGCTGGCCGACGCAAATCAGGGCTCCTTGACGCTAAATCGACGCCAATCAACGCTCACCAGCGCCAAGTTGGCGCCAGGTCTCCGACTACCATACGCTCTCGGACGCTAATGCAATCGAACAAGCAGAATCACGAGGGTACTGAAGGCTTCCATGATTTGCTGCCGAAGCCCCAATGACTCATGATTTACGACCGAAGCCCCACTGACTCACCACGAGGTGCGGTCATCACACCGTTCCCAAACTCCCGACGTCATGCTTTCTCACAACGTCGACCCCCAAATTTCTTGACCAATTCCCCGGGATCGATTCTTCATCCTGAATCATTCCCTGACGGTCCCGAGGCCTGGCAAGGGCCCCCAGAAGCGAAAATTAGCGCCAGACCTTCCGCCGAGCTTCGCCCACGACGCGAGGGGTCTGGGTTTGGGTCCCCCCGCGGTGTGGCCACCACACCGTCCGGGGGGGCCCTGGATTAAGATGTTCCCACCTACTTGAGCCTTGACGACTATACAGAACTTCGAGCACCAAGAAAGTATCGAAACTACAAGGGTTTTCGCGTGTCGGGCGCTGGGAGGCGATACTCGCTCGACAATTCGCCATCGTGTCGGGCAGACACTGGTTCGATCCTTTCCTGGGTGCTCGAACTGTTTCTGGCATGTGGGTTAAGCAGGGACCAACCATCCCGGCATTCCTATAGGTCTACCGCAACATTCTCTTAGAACCGAAACAACGTTCTAATAACAAAAGCAATGTTCTTAGAACATATGTCCGATGCGTTAAAACAATTATCCTGGCGAAGAACCCAACCATAAGCAATTGTTCGTAACGCGTTGTGGGTGCCGCTTTCGGTGGGGCTCCCTATGGGGCCACGAAAAGCTGCCTTGGGTGGGGGAACCGCATGCGAACTGCGCCACTGGGGCGGGCCTTCGGTGGAGCTCCCTACGGGGCCACGAAACGCTGCCCTGGGCGGGGGAACCGCATGCGAACTGCGCCACTGGGGCCTTCGGTGGAGCTCTCTATGGGGCCACAAAGCGCTGCTCTGGGTGGGGGAACCGCATGCGAACTGCGCCACGGGGGCCTTCGGTGGAGCTCCCTATGGGGCCACGAAACGCTGCCCCAGGTACGGGAACCGCATGCGAACTGCGCCACTGGGGCCTTCGGTGGAGGTCCCTATGGGGCCACGAAAAGCTGCCCTGGGTACGGGAACCGCATGCGAACTGCGCCACTGGGGCCTTCGGTGGAGCTCCCCATGGGGCCATGAAAAACTGCCCTGGGTGGGGGAACCGCATGCGAGAGCAGCCACTGTGGCCTTCGGTGGAGCTCCCTATGGGGCCACGAAGCGCTGCCCTGGGTGGGGGAACCGCATGCGAGAGAAGCCACTGTGGCCTTCGGTGGAGCTCCCTATGGGGCCACGAAACGCTGCCCTGGGTGGGGGAACCGCATACGAGAGTAGCCACTGGGGCCTTCGGTGAAACTCCCTATGGGGCCACGAAACGCTGCCCTGGGTACGGGAACCGCATGCGAACTGCGCCACTGGGGCCTTCGGTGGAGCTCCCTATGGGGCCACGAAACGCTGCCCTGGGTACGGGAACCGCATGCGACCTCCCCCACTGGGGCCATCGGCGGAGCTCCCTATGGGGCCACGAAACGCTGCCCTGGGTGGGGGAACCGCATGCGAACACCCCCACTGGGGCCTTCGGTGGAGCTCCCTATGGGGCTACGAAACGTGGGAGAGGTGTGCCGAGAGCAGAGGCAAGGAGGGGGAGGAGGAGGGGGGAGGAGGAAGGAAGGTGGGACGCGGGGCGCTGTCTCTTCAAAACGAGGACCCAACACCACAGGATGGTTGGGGGAAAAAACGTCCCAGCCGTACATGTTCTAAGAACATTTCGTGCAGACCACGGAAGATTGTTAGAACATTCTTTGGTAGGCCCATAGGCAAGCAAGGACGTTTCGCCACTGCTGAAGTCCTGGAGCACGATGGGAGCAACATAACCCCCGAAGTCCTTCTGCGACTGGAAGCCGCCCACGTTCGACGCCGCGGCGGGCTCCCCTCCGACGAGCTCGCAGTAGTCCCCCGCCCACCGCAGCACCTCTGGCGGCAGGGCTGGCCGGCTCCGCTGGGCCCTGCCCCGTGGCCAGCGCACCCCGCGGGCCAACGAGCCGCGCGAGGGGGCGAAGAGCACCTCTGGCCACCTGGGCGACGAACAAAAGCGGGTCTATACGCCAAAGACATAGCGACCTCACGCAGTGGCTTACGGCAGGTCCGTGTCGTGTCGACCCCGGCGTTGTTTCCCGACACCGCGGGGATCGTTCAACTTTGAACGATCGGCCGTTCCCGAAACGTCAGGATCGTTCAACATTGACCGATTACTAGCGGCGTTCAACGTTGAACGCCGGCGGCGGGGTCGCCGCCGGTCGACACGACGCGAACCTACCGCACGCGGGCCGCAACCGTGGCACGCCACAGTGGAGACGAGGGCGCTTACGCGCGACCTGACGCGGGCAGCATGCGCGCCAATGTCGGCGCAGTCGACCCCGTTGGCTTTCGTCGCTGACCTGGGGGCCAAGCCCCGCTCGAGTCATCACATTTGCCTTGCGAAGAACGCAATCCCCTTTTAAACATGAGGCGACTACAAGCAGGCCCGCTCAATACTTGAGAATATGTTTGCAGCAAGCCTGAACGATTCGCCAGGGACATGACTCTGGTGCCCCGAAGCGTGTAAGGGGCGTCTGGCAAGTGGTCGGGGGAGCGGTATGCGAACGCTGCCACTGGGACGATCGGTGGAGCTCCCTGAAGACCACGAATCGTGTGAAGGGTGTGCCGAAATGGTCGGGGGGCGGTATGCGAACGCTGCCACTGGGGCTTTCGGTGGAGCTCCCTAGGGGACCACGAAACGTGTGAGGGGTGCACCGAAATTGTCGGGGGGCGGTGTACGAACGCTGCCACTGGGGCCTTCGGTGGAGCTCTCTGGGGGCCACGAAACGTGTGGAGGAATGTGCAAAAATTGTCGGGGGGCTGTATGCGAACGCTGCCACTCGGGCCTTCGGTGGAGCTCCCTGGAGGTTACGAATCGTGTGATGGGTGTGCAGAAATAGTCGGGGGGCTGTATGCGAACGCTGCCACTCGGGCCTTCGGTGGAGCTCCCTAGGGGCCACGAGACGTGTGAGGGAAGGGTGTGCCGAAATGGTCTGGGGGCGGTATGCGAACGCTGCCACTGGGGCCTTCGGTGGAGCTTCTCATCGGCCACGAGACGTGTGAGGGGTGTGCCGAAATGGTCGGCGTTCGGTATGCGAAAGCTGCCAGTGGGACCAACCGTGGATCTCCCTATGACGCCACGAAAGGTGAAGGGTGTAATGAAAATGTGATGGTAATGAGAAGGGTGGTAATTGACTGTACTCGATATCAAGATTATGATGCTGACGACGAGGAGGAGGAGGAAGGAAGGAGGAAGGAAGGAAGGAGGAGACGCGCGACGCTGCGAAATTTAAAGCAATTACCCAACTCCAGAGAAGGGTTGAGAAAACAATCATGACGGAAGGTTTCTCACTATTTTCGGCCTCTGGGGCCCTTGCAAGTCCTCGGGACCGTCAAAAACTACTCGGGATAAAAAACCGGTCCCGGGGAATGGGCTGAGACCTTTGGGGTCGAGACCTCTGGCGATCTGGGCGACGAAAGGCAAGAGGTCTTGAGGTGGCACAGCGACCTTCGCGGTGGCTTACATAACCAGCCTCGATCTTATCCCATGTCCCTCAGATTGGAAAGCCCAAGGCGATGACAATCTTAGGGGTGCGCCCTCAGAAACTCGGGGAATCCTGAAGATCGGCATCAAGATAAGGTGATGCCAAGCATGGGGGATAAGGGTACGGTTGAGGCGGGTAATCACGCGGGCCGCCAGCGCGGCACGCTGCAGTGGAAGCGCGGGCGCGTTTTGCGCGACCTTGCGCGGGCAACTGACGCGCCAACCTTGGTACAGACGACTCAGTTTCTCTGCGTCGCTCTGATGGTGGCGGCGCTGGCACACAGTCGGGCATTGGCAGAACTGAGTTTATTGGGACCTGGTTTAGTGATGTGTACTGGGGGACGCCCCCCCGCCCGTTCCACTAACCGGAACTGCCGTCACCCGAAAAAACACCAGCTACGGCAGACCTGGTTTAGTGATTCTGGCCGATTTAGGGGCTCCAGGGCCATACTACTAACCGGGTCCCCTGACCTGGGGTCCTGGCTATACCCGACACAGAGGGGCGGGGAGAGACCGGGGGGAGGGCGATGCTCTCTCTACGAAGGCAGAAAACTTCTGAGAAGGGCAAGGCCCTCCACGCCGGCACGGGGGGCGCCCAAAGACGCCCCGTGCCTTCTCTGACGCGGCCGCCCCCCTCGTCCCCCTTACGGAAAACCCAAGGGTAGCGACGCCGCTGCTCCCCAAAACTCCCTCTGGAGGTCGGAAAGGGGTGTGGCGCAAAGGGGTACAGTGCCGATCGTGGAAATGGCGATGCTATCTGCGATGAGTCACAACGCCAGATTCCCCTCTACACGAGATTTAGCACCACACCCCTTTATATACCAGACCCCTTTCCTACCTCCA
Source organism: Prorocentrum cordatum (assembly GCA_963575745.1). Classification (NCBI taxonomy): domain Eukaryota; class Dinophyceae; order Prorocentrales; family Prorocentraceae; genus Prorocentrum; species Prorocentrum cordatum. The sequence goes on along the minus strand of CAUYUJ010008158.1, from coordinate 271,026 downwards.
GGCTCTCCCGGGGTGCGTTCTGACATGAGCTTCGAGGCAACCCCGGCCATGGCACGCGGGGGCCTCCCAGGGAACACAGAGAAGGAGAACGAGGGAAGCGCGGCGGCATCGGTGCAGTGAAGTCCAGGCCACGAGAAACCTTCCGCACGAAGCCCGGGCCCTGAGACCCCAGGGCGTCCCTCGACTGTTGGTGTGGGAGCGTCACGCTCTCCATCGCAAAGCCATCGAGGCCCAAGAGAACCAGGGCACCCTGGAGGCGAGCAGGGCGTCTCTTGGCATGGGCCCCCACTGTAAACTTCGAGGCGGTCCCAGCCGTGGCGACGAGGGCCCCCCCGGGAACAAAAAAAATGAATAAAGAAAGAGGGACAGAGGGAAGCGCAGCGGCGGCATCGGTACCACTCCCTCCTCTGACCCACACCTGGGCCTGCTCCGGGCATCGGGCGCCGCGGCCAGCTCCCCTCCGAGACATTGTTTTCATATGTGTAGATATAAATATACATCTTCGCACAGTCGTTACCCGTAAGGCGGGCGCGGGCCCAAGGTAACGGTAACGCTTGTGCGGGGTGGGGCACGCTGGGGCGGAGGTGCGCTGCGATCGCCATACTATGCGCGCGAGCACCAGCTGTGTAGGGGGTCCAGGCCCCCCCCCCACGGACGATCGCTACTGTTACCCAGCGAGGGGGTTCTGGCCCGGGCAACTGAGAGGCCTCCTAGATGGGGTCCGAGCAGGTGGGGTCAGAGGATCGCGCCGCGGCGCCGCATAGCCGATGCATCGGCGACGTCGGCGATGCATCGGCGCCGCCGGCGTGGAGGAAATCGGGATCCACATCGAGCCGCATCGCCGAAGCATCGGCGATGCGGCGCGATGCGGCGCGACCTACCAACCCCATCTGCTTCGACCCCGTCTGAAGGCCTAGAAAGTTTGGCCGGGGTAACGACCGTGACGCGCCAGGAGCCCGTTTTGTATTTATCACGATAACGCACGTGACAAGCCCCGCTCCCACCTGGTCATGTTGCGATTCACACCAGCGCCGCGTGGGCATTAGCAATTTTTGAGCATTCCCAGACAGCGCCAGCGCGAATCATGACGTGACCGCCCCCCTCCCCCTCCTCCACTCAAGTCACGCCCGCTATCGCCAAGGAATAAAACAACTGTCACCAGAGCCTCAGATCTGATGTTGGAAAAAACTGCACCCACCATCGCGAAACATCACCCCCAGAGCCCCGGACCACATTCTTCTGCGTCACTTTGGGACCCGGACCGATCCGGGAAGACCCTGTGGCCCGCAAGCTGGCGAAAACGCGCGCTTCGACAACAACTGCAGCGCCGGGATCTCAGGGGGCAGGGGAACAAAAAATGCGCTCCCTCCTGGGCCGAGGCCGTGCTCCGCCGCCTGCACGGCAACGACCAGCCAGACGCCCGGCCGCGCCGTGGCGCTCCAGCCGCCGCAGCTCCCGAAGACCACGTGGCGGGCCTGCAGCGCCGCGGCAGGGTGGGCCGGCTGCCCCTGCGGTGCCGCCCCACTGGCCATCGCTCGGACGTCCATTCTCTGGTTTTTTGTTCGGTTTCGTGCGTGTTTTTTTTGGGGGGGGGGCCAAATGATCAGGGATGCTCCTCGATGGTCCTCGCCGAAGGAAAAATGCACACGTCCGAGCGATGCCGAGCCCAACTGGGCCCCCGGCACACCAGCGCCGCGCCCAGCCGGGGCAGCTGCTGGGCCCGCGGAGGGATGCAGAGCCCTGCGAGCGCTGCGACCGGGAGCCCCGGGAGCCCCGGGAGCCCTGCGAGCCCCAGGCGCCCCTGGGAGCCCCTGGGAGCCCCTGGGAGCCCCAGTCATGAGCCCAGTGGGACCTCTGAGCCCCATGCGCCCAACGAGCCCCCTGAGCCCTGTGGGCTGGGCGCCTGCACACCGTCCCAGGGCCGAGGATCCCGCGGCGAACCCCGAGGGGAAGAGCGTCGGGGGCGGGCCGTCGCAGAGAGCAGCGCCCGGACTGCCAGGAAGCCGCCCACGGCTTCAGAGAAGGCTGCAGAGGTATTCCCAAGAGACGGATGCTTTCTGAGTCTCCTGCTCCTCCTCCTTCTCCTCCTCCTCCTCCTCCTCCTCCTCCTCCTCCTCCTCCTCCTCCTCTCTCATCATCATCATCATCATCATCATCATCATCATCATCATCATCAGCATCATCATCATCATCATCAGCATCATCATCATCATCATCATCATCATCATCATCATCATCATCAGCACAGCACCATCATCATCATCATCAGCATCATCATCATCATCATCAGCATCATCATCATCATCACCAGCATCATCATCATCATCATCATCATCATCATCATCATCAGCATCATCATCAACATCATCAGCTTCATCAACATCAACATCGTCATCATCATCAACATCATAATCGTCATCAGCATCATCAGCATCATCAGCATCGTCAGCATCATCAGCATCATCATCGTCCTTCCCTCCCTCTTCCCCCTCCTCCTCCTCCCCTTCCCCTCCTCTCCTTCTCCTCCTCCCCCTCCTCCTCCCCCTCCTCCTCCTCCTCCTCCTCCTCCTCCTCCTGATCCTCCTCCTCCTGCTCCTCCGCCTTCCCCCCTGATCGTTGGGGAATTCAAGAGGTTCCGATACCGCAACTCTCTGGACCTCTACCAGGGTGCGCTCTGACCATCATTTCGCGGCGAATCCAGCCGTGGTGGCGAGGGCCTCCCAGGGTTACAAAAGGAAAACATGGCAAGGGCACTATTATTGGTACACGTCGGTCGGAAGATGCAGGTAGAAACATGGAGTAGAAAGGCGTTGAAGTAGATTGGGTCCCCGCCCACCCCCTGAACAGGAGCCAAGGAGGGAAAAGCGTTAGACTCTTCCAGTGTAGGAAGGCGCCTAAAGTAGATTGGGTTCAGGGAATCCAGACCTCCTCTAACCCACCCTCTTGAGAGGAGGAGGACGACGACGAGGAGCAGGAGGAGGAGGAAAAAGAGGAGGAGGACAAGCAGGAGCAGGAGGAAGAGGAGGAGGAGGCGGAGGAGCAGGAGGAGGAGGAGCGCGCCACCGCCCCTCGACTGCTTCCTCCTCTGGGGCTCGCCGCCGAAGGGTGGCCCCTGGCTATGTGCGGCGGTGGTATGCCGGCGCCCTCTGCGGGCTGCTCCTGCGGCAAGGCACCCCGGGAGGCGCTGCAGGCGGCCCCGGCGCAGCTGGCGGCGAACACGCCGCACAGAGCCCCCTGCGCGCCGAGGTCGGCGGACACGCCCTGATGGTGGCAAGGATGATGGTGATGCTGATGACGGTAATGCTGCTGATGGGAATGATGCTGGTAACGCTGGTTGTGGTGATGGTGATGTGAAAGAGGTGATGCTGGCAAGGGTGATGATGCTGGTGACAGGGATGGTGATGACGGAGATGCTGATCATGATGGTGATGGTGCTAGTGGTGGTGATGATGGTTGTACTTATGATGATGATGATGATGCTGGTAATGATGGTGATATAAGTGATGACGATGATGAGGTGATGGTGATGAGGTTGATGATGCTGCTGCTGATGATCATGACGGTGATGGTGGTGGTGCTAATGATGATGGTGGTGAGGGCAATGCTGGTTCATAAATAGAGGGTGCTAGTAATGCGGTTGGTGGCGACTATGATGGTGGTGACGATTATGATGACGGTGATGTTCATGCTGACTGTGATGGTGGTGATAAAAACTCTGTTGGTGATATGCTTGATGATAGTATTCCTAATGATGGTGGGTATGGGTGTGATGGTGATGAGAACGCGATGACAATGGTGGAAACGATGGTAATGGTGATGGTGGTGATGATGGTTTTGGTGGTGATGCTGGTGGTGAGAATAATCATGATGATGGGACGAAGGCGTTGATGATAATGGGGGTGGTGATGCTTGTGGTGATGTTGGTCATGTTGATGATCTTGCGGACGATGGTAATGATGGTGGTGATGATGACGGTGATGCCAATGATGGTGATGATGATGGTGATGATGGTGGTCATGACGATGATAGTGTTGATGATTGAAGCGGTGTTGTAACTGGGGATAAGATGATGGTGCTGAGGGTGATGCTGGCGATTAATATGATGATGGTGATGACGATGATGTTGATGTTGATTATGCTTGTGATGCTGGTAATGGGGAGATGGTGGCGATGCGAATCACGATGGTGATAGTGTGGTATTGGTGATGAGATTGACAGTGTTAATGGTGATGGTGAAGATGGAGTGGGTGATAATGAAGAAAAGGACGGTAGTGATGCTGAAGAAGCTGATGATAAGCATCGTAATGATGGTGATGGTGCTGCGTGCGGCCATGGTGGTGGTATTGATGATGGTGAAGGTGATGATGGCGATAATGATGAGGGTGGTGATGATAATGGTAATGGAGATGTGATGACAATGTTGATGATGCTGATGATGATGGTGGTGCTGGTAGTGATGGTGACGGGGGTGATGGTGGTGATGCCGATGAGGATGACGGTGGTAATGACGGGGGATGATACTGGTGGGGATGACAGCGGTGATGGCGGTGCTAATGGTGGTGATGACGATGGACATGGTGATGGTATGAATGCAATGTTGATGACGTGGGCGATGCTGATGACGGTGATGATGATGATGATGATGATGATGATGATGATGATGATGATGATGATGATATTGCGGATGATAGTGATGGCTGGATGATGGTGATGATGGTGGTAGTGGTGACGGTGATGATGGTGCTGATGATGATGATGGCGGTGCTGATCATGGCGAAGTGGTGGTGTCGAAAATCATGGAGATGACGATGATGGTGATAATGGTGGTGGTGGTTTGGATGGTGATGGCGATGATGGCGGTGGTGTTGGCGATAGTGATTGTTAAGATGGAGGTCACGATCATGATGGTGGTAATTACTAGTGTTGGTGATGATGGTGATGGTGCTGAAACCGCTGATGATCGTGTTGATGGTGCCGATGATGATAATGGTGATGAGTGTGATGCTACGCATACGGCTAAAAATGGCACTGATTGGGAGGATGTTGATGGAGGTGATGACGATGGGGATGATGAGGGTAGTGCTGGTGATGATGCTGATGATGGTGATGGTGATTATGGTGATTGTAGTGATGGAAATGACGCTGATTATGGAGATGATGACGACGGCGACGAATGTGCAGGTGATGGCGGAAGTGCGGATGATGGTGAAGATGGTGATGATGGCGCTCATCATCATGAGTGTGAGCAAACGCTGCCTGCAGCAAGGCGCTTGCAAGGTGGTGGGGCGCAGTTTGCGACGCCAACCCGAAGTAGGTGGATTGGAGAAGGAGGCGAGCCTACAATCAATACTCGAGGGCCCGTACTGGAGGGCAACATGCCCAGGTCCACCATATATCCCCGGCTGCCAACAGGCAGGCGCTGGGAAACGGACGCGGGGGACCAGGCGGGGGAAACGAACCCACCTCCGCGGCCAGGGGCTAAGACAGGCCGGCCCCGCATGGGCCTTCAAGAAGCACGTAACTAGACAGCCGACACGATGGCAGCCAACCAGACACTGTCAGCCACGGCCCGACAAAATAGCATCAGTCGACGCGATGGCAGCCGGCCGGACACGACGCAAGCGGCGCCAAGCAAGGGCAACGACTGTGTCACTGAGGGACCTGAGAAGCCAAAGTCATTGATTTCCCTGAAATTTGTCTCGTTGATTGGTTATGAAGCCCTCGAGTTCTCGAGCCCACGACGCTCCGGGGCGACCCAATACGCCTGCACGGCCGCCCCAAGACCGCCCAATAGATCCCCACGAAACCACCAACACGGCCCAATGGGGGGTCCAACACGGCCCCTGAAGCACAAGAAAGCAGCCCCAGAAGGCCCAGGACAACCCCAAAGAGGGCTCAACAGGGGAAACATCAACCGATAATCCAAATCCGCCCCAAAAAAGCCCCCAAGAGGCCGCCAGGCCCGGGGGGGGCCCCGATGGGGCCCCCCACGAGGCCCAAACGACCCCAAGAGGCCCCGAATGCGACCAAAACGAAACATCAAAACGGCCCCAAAAAACCGCCTCGAAGAGGTCCGCCAAATGCCCCCCGCGACATCCCAATGAACACCTGAAGGCCTCTGACCCACAACCCAAGGGCGGTGGCTGGATGGCCGACGGCCACTCGATAACAGGGCCGCGGGAAGAACCGGCCGCGTGACCCTCCCAAACTTCATCCCAGGCGCCCGAATACTTTGGAATCTGGCGATGCGTTTTTAGATCATCCTCATGGGATTATTGAGAGCGGTGCGCCTGAGAGCGCGACCGGCACGCATCTCCATGCCGAGCACCAGTAGCGGCGTCATTGCTTTGACTCCTTTACAGGATACATTGCCCGCCGCTTCTCAAGCTCTATCCATGTCACTGGACGTGATCTTCGCCTTGCCAGCCGAAAATCAGCAGCCACATGCGCAACTCCATAGCCTCAATCACGTTGATCGCGGGTTGGATGCGTGGTCTATGCGTCCCCCCTGCTGCCCGTGATCTGCAGCGTGGGGTCGTCTGGGTTGAAACGCCATATGTGGCATTGCACATGGGTCCGTGAGACGCGCCTGGCGAGGCTGGCGGATGTCCTCCGTCACGCCGCGCGCATAGGCGTTGCTCACGGCTGCATTTTGCCAAGGTCTGCCGTCCACCGCGCGGTGGAGCTCGGGGTGCATTGACGTGTCTACTGGCGCGGGAGGTGGCCCCTGCAGCGTTGAGTAGTTGGGATGAGTTGCGAATGCTGGTGCACATGGGCTCTGTTCTCGTACTTCTGGCGATGAGCTTCCATCTGGTACCCATCCCCACGGAGGCCACCAGGCGTTGCTGATGCGCGCTGCCAATACTCCTGCTCAGAAAATTGTCGCTGGGAGTCCGCAGCTCGTTGCCGCGCGCCACCGTCGCCGCGTCGGCAGCCTTGCCTTAGCCCTTTGGGGGCGGCTGATCAGGGCGGCGCTCGCGGCCCGGAGCTGGCTCATCACGGCGCGCAGCCTGCGTGGCCGGGCACGGAAGGGCGCGGCGAACCAAAGTCGACGGTCTGCCTCCGTGCTGCCTCGATCCCCAGACTGACGCGGCACGTTCTCCAGCCTGCGGGGCGTCTCGGTGGCCGAGACGCCCAGAGCCTCCGACGGCGGCGCACCGACTTGCGACTTGTGGAGTGGTCGGCGTAGCCGCGTTGCTCGGATCGCCGAGCTCCACGGACGCGAACCTCGCATCCCCGACGCGAGACGGCGGGCGCTGATTACGCGCGCTGCCGCGCCGGCAGGCGACGGCCGTCATTGCCGCGGCTGCAGCCCTGGGATCGTCTCGCAGAGGCACGTCCACGAAGCGAGCACAACCCTCGGGCGCGAGCGCGGGAAAGCCCGCTAAAAGACGCATGGCCCATGACCGCTCAGACTGCCCGTCGCCGCGCCCACGCAGGTCGCCCTGCCCCGACACCCATCGTCGCGACGCTTTCCGCATGCGCCTTCGGCGCTGGCGCCATGCGCTGCTGAATCGCACTCCCCCCCGCCGATTTGTCTGCGCCGCGCGCGACGAAACCAACTGGATAAGACCCAGCTACCAAGGTAAATGAGTTCAATCAATAATACCTGCTATGTTGCACCGATGGGCCCGCAAAAGGGGGTCATGCTATACCAGGCCCTTGCAGAAGGCCCAAATAAACATGCAGGAATTGACATGCACGTCGGGTTGACGACGCCCGCGAAGCCGTCGCACGCGTAAATCAGGTTCTCTGACGGCCCCATGCGGTAGCTATCTTCTAATAGTTTCGGGATCGCTAAGAACGCGCAAGTTCCCGCGCCTAGTCGCAGGCCAGAGCGGATGCGTGGATCATGCGGCAGATGCGGATACCCATGAATGAACTGTCTACTGCGTTCGTGATTCCGAATGACGCGCTCTCCCCTGCAAGACAATCGAACTGACATAATAACCGGAATGGCCGCCCACGCAGCCCCATGCGCGAATGCTTCTGGCAGGTTGCCCCGCGGCAGTCCTGGCAGCGACGCCTCCTTGACTTCCTTGCACAAGCTCGCTGGCGCGCCAATCCCTGGGTAGTTCGCTGGTAGCTCGAATGTAGAGCTCGAGGGTCGCGCCCTTCGCCGGGGTGGCGATGCCCCTGCTAGAGGCGACCCTCCGCTCGGCCCTTCCTGTCCACCATGTGGGAGATGCGCATCAGGAGGTATCTGGTACATGGTGTCCGTACTCTTGACCTCCACGTCAACAACAATCTCGTCGTCGCGCTGGCCGTGCCAATTGTGGACGACGTCGTCGACTTCGACCCAGCAACCGTAATTGTCTGGTGACTGCACAGAAGATGTGAAGCGACTGCTCAGCTCGTCTCGATGGCATGTGGAATGGCGACAGTGCCTGAAAAATAAAACAAAAACTCTCGACGTGGCTTCCGGTCCGACATCAGGAATCTTGTCTTCGCAATCTCCATCATGATTCTGCCCATCCGCCATCTGCCCGAGGTGAGTCGGCTGGCGTCGTCGAACGCAACGCATCCCCCACTGCGTTCGCTCGCGCTGGGTCTTGCAGATCTCTGCGGCAGACGGCGGGGCAGAGCTCGTTTCCCTCGCGATAGCTGCTCGCGTCAGCTGGGGAAGTCCCACGCCCTGCACTCGCAATGGCCCCAGCAGCAAGCGCCCCCGAGGTCTTGGGCGCGGGCGCCCCCGCGGGCCGGTCGGCCGCGCCGATTGCCTGGCCTTGCGACGCTGCCCCCGTGCCCGCTGCCGGGCGCGACCCCGCTCTCGCCGGCGCGGGCGCTCGGGGCCCCAGCGCCGCGACGCAAGGCAGTGCCCCCCGAAGCACGTGACCGAACAGCGGCGGCGCCCCGCGGCCCCGGAGCGGACGTGCCATCCTCAAACGCCGAGGGCCGCGCCAATATCCACGATGACATCTTCGTTGCAGCTGGCCGAGCACGCATCGATGAGTCGTCTGGTCGCGGGCGAGGCTCGGCATGCTCCGGGGCCTTGATCCAGCCCAGGTTCAGGGACTGCGCTATGGGCCCCCCCTCGGCGATACCACGCACAAGCACTTAAGAAGCGCCTCGAACGCGCTCGCTGCCGAGCTGAACCCGGCGCGCCTCATCGCCGCCCAGCGGGATTGCCCCTGGCGGCGCCTTTGAGAGGGGCGCGACCGCGGGCCGCCTCGACGGCGATCCAGCGGGAGGAGGCCGGGGCGCACTGGGTCTTGCTATGGAGTCAGAAGCGAGCCGACCAGGCTCGACATGACGACGTGCCAGACAATGTTTTGTTGGCGCGCCCTCCCGAGGCCCTCCTGCGACTGGTGCGCCCTCTCTCTTAGCGAGCTCGGCGATCGCATTCGCCGCCTTCGCCTCGGCGCCCCGCTGGTCCTAGAGAGATTTGAGCTTCCATATGACGCTCGATAGGCGCTCCTCTGCGCTGCGACTGTTCTCTCGTTCTTCCTTCACCTTCCGAGTCTCCACGCGCCCCTTACCCCCCCTGCTCCTCGCGCAGGTCATCGGCCACGCGTCCGCCCTCTCCATCATCCGGTTCTCGGTGGGACCTCCCTTCCACGGGTCGAAGCGAGACCGAATCCTTCCCGTTCGCGTCGCCATCGATTGGCCGGAGGAGAAGGGGCCTCGCGGGCGCCCCATCGCCCGTCGAGCGACCCCCCTGGCGGCGCCCCCAGGCGCAGCAGTGGCCCGGGGGCGAGGGCGTTCGCGACGCGGGGGTGGATCTGTCCGCGGATCCCCTGTCTCATCCTTGGATCGCTCCGGGCCGACGCTCGATTGCGAACCCTCATCCGCGCGCCGCCGCGCCAGCTCATGAGCGCGCCTGCTCGTCGAAAGGCCCCCGGTCGCATCTTGGCCCAATGGAGCTTGAACCGACGGTCGCCGGGCCACGCGTCGCAGTCGCGAATGGCCTGGCCAACGCCCACCCGCGAATGACGAACGACATCTTCGATTCGAGAACCTGGGTCGTTCACTCCGTCACCCTGCCCCTCCCCGGGGGGCGGAGGCCCCTGCAGGTTGGGTCTCCTTGATTCGGCGTCCATGGGGCAGCCTGGCCTGTGATTCACATGGGGCGCGCACAGGAAGATGCAATGCGTCTCGCGGTCGTCGATAACAGCCCGTTTGTTGCGGCGCCCCTGGTCTGCTTCCTCCACGCGGTTGAGCGAGGCGCGGAAGATTGGGTCGCCCGCGCCTCTCCGCGCCCGCGTCGCGCTGCCCCAGTAGCGACCGCCATCGCGTCTTCCTGGGCCCGCGCCGCGGGCCCGACCCTCGCCCCCCCGCCCCGCGAAGCACTCCGCGGCGTCGCCGCCTAGAAATAGCCCGCCGCGGGATGGCGCCAGGGCGGCGCTCTGACCGCAGATGGAAGGAACGCGGGGAGGCATGAGGGCATCGCGAGGCGATCGGGTAGACGTCGGCGTCGCCGACGTCGTTGGATGGCGCGCCGATACCCATCGGCGCTGCATGGCCCGTTCTCGAGCACAGGGTGCATTTTCTTCTGTGTAGCCGGCATAATTGATGCTGGAGGCGGTTGGTGGTGTCCAGGTCCAATCGTTGCTGCCAGCTGCCTGGCTGCCAATCGCCCGGCCCGCGAGAGGGGCTGCGCATGCGGCGGGATGGCCTGACGACGCGTCGCGTCCAGTGGCTGCTTCTTCCCCGCCGCTGCCGCTGAGGAAGGCGTAGTCTGATTGGAAGTTGGCGCAGCGTGATGCACCGCCGCATCCTCGCCCAAACGCGCCGCCGATGTTCCCAGCAGGCCGTTCGGCAACGTGGCCCGAGGACCGCGTCAGTTCAGGCAGCGAACAATTGTCATCCTGGGTCCTGGGCGTTTGGTGGTTTGGTGGCTGCAACATTTGCGATGCTCGCACTGGCGCTCTCTCGGGGGCCCGAAACAGGATCGTGGTCAATTGGGACTGTCAGATCCAGCTGATTAGCCGCAAGCCTGGCCATCTCAAATCTACCTTCTGTCGGATCGATCCGATCAACTACAGGTACACTAATTTCAATGAGTCGGGTACCCGTGTCGAGTTGGCTTTCTTCTATATGCTCAAATGTGTCGCATCATACGTACATATGACATGTCACAAATTGGGTTCTGGCACCGCGATGTTACACCGTAGTTGATGATATGCGATGGACTACGCATAGCTGTGTTTCGTGCCGAACCTCACAGGACTCGTTGAGGTCGGCCGCTTGCTGTTGTGGTGTGGAGCGTTAAGCCACGCGTGGGCCTCTTGTGCGTATTTCCTGAAGGGCACGAGGCCCGGAGGTTTCCAATGTGGTCCTCTTGTGAGTGCGGCGTCGTCCGTACCACTCTGCACGCAGCCTACAATAAGCCCCAACATAACCCGTAGGATGCCAAATCCAGTGATCTTAAGATAGTTGTTGGAGGCCGATGGTTCTTATGGTTGCTCCACTCTCTGAGGCTGGTGGTCCGATGTTAGGCGTCGCAGGTGTCTTGGCTGCAAGTCTCCATGCTTAGCGTGGAAATTCGATGGTAAACCAGCGTATCTAAGCCTGCTGCCAAGCTGATTGTGCGCGTTTGGGGGAAATTAGTGGCGTAGATCCGCGGTGTATGTATAGACATACATATATAATTGAAACCGGCTTCCAACTCACTGCAAAACACCAGACCACGCCAGCTTCTTGGCTCTTTTCCCCGAGGGGATGTCGGCGCATAGTTGTCCATGTCGGTCATCCACATAGTGCCGTGGGAAAGTGTGAGAAACAGAGCCAGCCACGCAAGTGTGTAGCCAGCTCCGCCACAAAGTAGAACAGAAACCATGCGACGATATAGATGTAGATGAGAGTTGTCCTCTTTAAAAATCAAAGTCGGCCACAACTTATCATCCCATGGTGTCGACCCCATTGACCCCAAAGGGGTTGCGGGTGCGCTCGAGCCCTGCTCGCTCTCACAATTGGCCAGCTCCATTTACCGCCGCCCCCTGTTGACCTGCCACATGGGTGCCTTGCATGCTGGATCCTATACGGTTCGGTGTTGGTGCTTTTCCCCAGGGGAAAAGAGAAGAAAGAAAGCAAAATAACAAAAAACAACGCCCCCTGGGGTTTCAGCCCAGCGCGCCGGCCACCCGGAAAGGTTCCCGAATTTCGTTCCCCGCTTCTGAGACGGCCAAGATGCTTCCAAAATGCCTTCAAGACGCCTCCAAAACTGCCAAGACGGCCCCAAGAGAGCCCAAGATGGCCCCAAGGTGCACTCAAAACGGACCGGAATGCAGCCAAGACGGCCCAAGATGGATTCAAAATAATCCAAAACAGCCGAAGAGGAGCCCAAGAGGGCTTCCCGGAAGGACCGAAAAGGCTAACATCATTGAAATGCTTTGGGTTGTTGAAGGATTTCCAACGATCCAAAACGCCCCAAGAGGCTCCAAAGATGGCCCAGAAAGGCCCCAGAAGGTCTCCAAGACGCCCAAGCTGGCCTCCAAGACGGCATTGAAGCACCCGGAAAAGGCTCCAAGTCGACCCAGCAAGGCCCCCATGACGGCGTCAGATGGGCAAGGAACGCCCCCTAAGACTGGCAAAGAAGCACCCCAAAAATCGCCCAAAGGCTCCCAAGAGACCCAAGGAGGCCCCCGAGATGACTCGAAGCGGCTCCCAGGAAGCTCCCAGGAGGCCCCAAGAGTGCCCCCGGAGGCTCCCAAGCTGCCTCCTCCTCCTCCTTCTCCTCCTGACCTTCCCCACCATCTTCCCCTTAGTGTTCCCCGAAAGGTGTTCACAACGGCTGGGAGAACACATGGCCAGATAGCTTAGCAGAGCTCTTGCCACGACGCTCGGCCACATCGGGGATGCCTAAAGGCAGAGGGCGGCGGTGACTCGCCGCAGACGTCTTCGGTACCTGCACTTTCTCGGTGCTCTACGCGCCCCTGTGGGAAACCTGGGCACACGTGGAGCCCCTGATAGCCCATGGAACGCCAGCGCTGCCAGGAGACCCAGCATGAGCGGGCGTGTCGGCCATCGCTGCTGCCATGGCACCGACGGAGGCGGGCGCGAACCCGCTGCACACGTGGATGAACCGATCGAGGCTGAAGTCGGGCCTGTCCCCCTACAGGGGGATGTTGGGCGAAAAGAAAAATCAACAAATACTCCCCAAAATGCTCAAACATTGTCAAAACATCGTCCCCAGACTATTTTGCTGACTATTTTTGAATATTCCTCCTGTAGAGGGACAGGCCCGACTTAAATCAAGGCTTCTAACCACCCTCAGTTACCGATGCAACGCCGGCGAAAGGACGCGGCGCGGGGCCGAGAGCGAGGGAGGTATGCTCGCATATGCAGGGTCCACTGCGAAGAAGCTGGGGCCGTGGCCAACATCGTTCGCACTGTGACACGCCAGCAGAGCCAGACCATATAATGATGCGTGTGATGATGATGATGATGATGCTGATGATGATGATGATGATGATGATGATGATGATGATGATGATGATGGTGATGATAATGACGACGATGATGATGCCGATGATGATAATGCTGCTGATGATGATGATCATAATGATGATGCTGATGAAAATTATGATGATGACGATGATGATGGTGACGACGGCGACGACGATGATAATGATGATGGTGATGATGATGGTGATGATGAGAATGATGATGCTGATGCTGATGGTGATGCTGATGGTGGTGATGATGATGGTGATCATGATGACAATGATGATGATCATGATGATAATTATCGTGCCGATAATGCTTATGATACTGGTTATGATGATGACGATGATGACGATGATGATGATGATGCTGATGCTGATGACGATGATGACAATGATGATGATGATGATGATGATGATGATGATGATGATGATGATGATGGTGATGATGTTTATACTGATGATGTTGGTGATGATGAGGAAAAGCAGGCAGGACGCGTAGAAAGAACCGAGGAGGCGACGGAGGGAGAGGAGGGCCTCTCCAGAGAACAGGCGCGCGCTCTCGATGCCGAGCTGCGCGCCTCTCAGGTCCACGGTGGACTCCGCGGCCGCGCCCACGGCGCACTCCTCTGCGGGATGCAGCTCAGAAGTGCCGGCACCGTCGCAGCGTGAGCACCGAGCCTCCTCGCCGAAGGCCCGGGGCCCTCACGGAGCTACCCCGAGCGAGGAGCGCGCGGAGGCGGACGTGACCACCCAGACGGGCCCGTGGCGGCCCCGTGGCGGCTCCCCCCCGCCCCACCCCCAGGACGGCCCCAAGATGCCACCCGAGGGTCCCCCTTCCCGAAGGCTCCCAGGGGCCCCCGAGGGCGAGGAGCCTGCCGTGGCTCCCGCTCTGCTTCTCCCGCTCGGTGTTCTCATCCTCCATCCTCTTCGTCCTCGGTGTCCTCGGAATTGGAACGCGTGGAATCCTGTGTCACGCCTTGCGTTGGCACGACCAGTACGGAAAAGCGTTGTCGGACATGCGAGGCTCGTGTCCTCCGTAACTACCTTACATCTACCACCGCGCGTGCAGCGGTTGGTGTGTGTTGTGAGTGTTGTGTTGTGTTGTGCTGTGTTGTGTTGTGCTGTGATGTGCTTGCTGTGCTGTGTTGTGATGTATTGTGTTGTGTTGTGTTGTGTTGTGTTGTGTTGTGTTGTGTTGTGTTGTGTTGTGTTGTGTTGCGTTGACTGTGTTGTGTTGTGTTGTTGTGTTTGTGTTGTGTTGTGTTGTGTGTGTCGGTCCTTGACTTTTTCGTTATTCCGAATACTGCGAAGCAGTAGCTGAAGCCCCCGACGTATCGAATCCAACATCCTTTCATTCGTTCCCCCAAATCCCTGCATATTTCCTGCGAAGGAAATGATCACAACAACGAGAATCTGGGTAGCAGGGTGCAGTGGACCCCGGGCGTTCCCCCCCCCACACACACACCACACCCCGCCGCCTCCCCCACCAATCTGCCAGGGGCCCCCCCGGCGCGAGCCCAAGGCGGTGGCGGAAACGAGCGGCAACGCAACCGAATATCCTGCACTCCTTCTTCTCTTTCGAAGTTCCTCTTTCACATATTTTCCTCTTCCCGTTCCCCTCCTCCCTCACTTCGTCCTCTCAATCTCCTCCCCCCCATCCTCCTCCTCCTCCTCCTCCTCCTCCTCCTCCTCCTCCTCCTCCTCCTCAGCCATTTCGCGTCCGAGCGGCCTCCCCTGCACCGGGCCTCCTGGACAATGTGTCGCCCCAACTTCGAAGTGGCATTGCGCGCCCGAGCCGTAAAGAAGAAATGATGAGGCCAGGCCTCAGTCAAGAAGCAGCGCGGAACCCAACATCATCAGCTGCAACGCTGAAACCAGGCGAGCGCGCAGCCGCCAGGAAGCCCGCCCCCCTCCGCCCCCTCCTCCGCTCCTTCCTCCCCCTCCCCCACCTCCTGGCAAACCGGGGCGCCAACAGTTGCGGCGCCGCGGTCAGAGTGCAGGCAATCCGTCGAGAAGACGAAGGACGAGCCCGACGTCAGCAGCTACAACGTTGGGCTCAGGGTCACAAGCGGGAGCCAGACCATACACCTCACTGCGAGAAGCGGGATGGTGAAGGTCAAACCCAACGCCGTCAGCTACAGCCGTCTCTGCATCCGACGCTGGAGGCCAAGCTGGTGGCCGTCGAAGGTCGAGCCAGATACGGTCAGTCACAGTGCGGCGACCAGGGCATGCTATACTGGGAGTAAGATGCCACACCTCACTGCGAGGGGCGGGAGGTGAAGCTGGAACCCAACATGGGAGCCAGAGGTCAGCCATATACCACTACTGCGCGAGAAGTGGAAGGCAAAGCTGGAGCCCGCCTCTACACCCGACGCCCAACTGCGAGAAGCGGGAGGCAAAGGTAGAGCCCGACGTGATCAGTTACAGTGCTGGGATCGAGGGAAAAGCGAGCACCGGATGAGCCACGATCAGCTACAACGCTGGAGGCAGTCCCTGTGAGAAGGGCGCGCGCAGTGGCAGCACACGCTGGCGCTGCAAAGTGTGCGGGTGGGCTACGATCAGCTACAGCGGTGGGAGCGACCCGTGCGAGAAGGGGGGCAAGCAGTGGCAGCGGACGCTGGCGCTGCGAGAAAACGGTTGCGACAAGGGGGAGGTGAAGTTAGAGCCCGATGGCCTTGGCCTTCATCCTCCCCCTGGAAGGCTGAGAGAAAGAGCTGGCGCTGCGAGAGGGACGAAGGCGCGGGTGGGCCACGATCAGCTACAACGCTGGGAGCAATCCGTGCGAGAAAGGGAGCGCGCTGTGGCAGCGGACGCTGGCGCTGTGCAAAGTGCGCGGGTGGGCCACGATCAGCTGCAACGCTGGGAGTCGTCCATGCGAGAAGGAGGGCCTGCGAGAAGGGGGAGGCGAAGCTGGAGCCCGAGTGTTTCTTCTAGCTAACGCCTGGGGGAACAGCGCGTGCGAGAAAAGCGAGCCATGATCTGCCGCGGCGCAGGGGAGCGCCATCCTGCGAGAAGTGGGAGGCGAAAGCAGAGCCCGATGTCGACAACTACAGCGATGGAGTCGGGACAAGCCGCTGCGAGAAGAGAGAGGCAAAGCTGGAGCCAAACGTCATCTAGCTAACACCTCTGGGAACAGTGCGTGCGAGAAGAGCGCCATCCTGCGAGAAGTGGGAGGCGAAGGCAAGGCCCGACGGCGTCAGCTACAGCGATGGAGTCGGGACAGCCCGCTGCGAGAAGAGAGAGGCAAAACTGGAGCCAAACGTCATCTAGCTAACACCTCTGGGAACAGTGCGTGCGAGAAGAGCGCCATCCCGCGAGAAGTGGGAGGCGAAGGCAGAGCCCGACGTCGTCAGCTACAGTGTTGGGATATGGGCAAGCCGCTGCGAGAAGATGGAGGCAAAGCTGGAGCCGAACGTCACCTTCCTAGCCACCACCGCGCGCTGGGAGAAGCGGGAGGCAAAGTTGGAGCCCGACTCTATCTAGCTACACTCGCTGGAAGCAGCGCGTGCGAGAAGTGCAGGGGCCAACGAACGGGCTCTGGCGCGAAAGGGCACGGCACGGACGAGCCACCCTCAGTTACAGTGCAGAGATCAGCCAGCTGTGCGAGAGCAGGAGTGGAGGAAATCCACTCGTGCGAGAAGGGGAAAGCAAGCAGGCAGTGGCAGCGCGGCTGCCCAAGCGTGCGTGCGAGAAGCAGGCAGTGGCAGCGCGCTGCCACGGCGTGCGAGCTCTGGGCCTGCGACTCGCGAGAAGCGGGCGGCGAGGCTGGAGAAACAAATAATCTCGAGCGGGTTCATTTTAGCTACAACGCTGGAGTGGGGGCTTGCGCGAGAAGGCGAAGGGAGTGGAGACCTCTGTTTCCCCCAAGCTGTCTGGTTGGCGCGGGGACGGCCCGCCGCGGCCAGGCGGCCCACGGCACGAAACCGCAGGGCGTCGTGATCCGTTTTGGCCCGTAGAATTCGTAGAATCCTCCTCCTCCTCCTCCTCCTCCTCCTCCTCCTCCTCCTCGTCCTCCTCCTCCTTTTCCCCCTCTTTCTGTTCGTCCATTTGTTCCTGCCTCCTCCTCCTCTTCCACTCTGCCACACACGAGGCGCACGCGCCACACAGGATGTCGTCGCGAATCCGTTCTTTCGGGGGTCGGCGCATGGCGCAAGGCCCTGGGACGAAACAACTTGCGAAGAATGAACGGACCAACACCGCTACGCACAACCGCTCGGGCCTAGCAGCTCGGACCAGGCGGGCGAAGCCGTGGCCTCTAGATTCTGGCGTGTCTGGACACACGCAGTGCCATGCATCTGGGTAGGGCAACGCCCGGCCAGCCGCACATAGGCCGAGAATGATGTCATGATAAGATTCGCTCAGGATGCTTTGCAGGACTTCCCGGCTATCTAGCGGCGCGGCCGGTGCGCATTGTAGAATCCTGAAGACCTTGGCTAATGGAAGGCATCATTATCATGACCTCTTGCTCCTTTGAACGCACCCAGTCGACCGATTCGGACGCCGCTGAAGAGCGGGCGCGCAGGCGCGCACTGCAGAACTCACGCCGCACGCGGATCACGCGTTCAAGCGGGGGCCCGGCGCGCTGCCGGGGGCGCTTGCTCTGACCAGGACTCCAAACGAATGCACCTGTGAAAACGAAGGCTACGCAGGAGATCGTGTATATTGTTGCTCGAATCCCCCCTCCCCCGTGGCAGCGGGGGAAGTAAAAGAGACCATTAGACCATTTTCTTTGAGCCAACCCCGAACAGTTCTGACTACAGTTGAATACCATCATCTCTCCATGCGAAGCACAAACTTCCCCGGCATCTCCACGTGGGCGCGGGGGGCGGGTCCGCCCCCCCAGGGCTTGCAGGCCTTGCGCGGCCTCTGCGCAAGCGTCGCCGTCTTTGCCGCTGCACCTCCCTGCTACTGCTGAACGCTCTCGAGTCAGTCTTGGTGCGAGTCCATCCGCAACCAAGCCCAAAATCCCCCTTCGGAGAATAAGTCCAGGTGCGGGGCTACCCGCCACCGAAAGTGTCAGGCCGTCTTACCTGTCGCGCTGCTTCCTGCGACCACCAGTCATGTCCCCGCTGTGGATAAAATAGGGCCCGTCATGGTCGGTCTCGGCGCTTCTTGCTCAGCCGCTTCAACCCTGTTCCGCGCTGCTAAGTGATGGCGCTGGCCTGCGCGGCGTGGCTTTCACGCGCAGCCTCTCGGTGTCCGTGGCCTGCCTTTCGCTCGGATATCGCCCTCGTCGATCAGCCAGGGCGCCAAGTCGTCCCTGGCCCCTGTCACTAGTCTGCACCTGGCCTTGAGCTTTGAGCGCTGCTTGCAGATCCACCGCTGCTTGCGAGAACTTCCCGTCATAGCTCTAAGTCGGCGCGGGATAAACAGCTACCGAATTCCTTTGTCCCCGTAGACCGTCGCGCTAGAAGCCGCCGCAGCCGGCGTCGCGGCGCGCCCAAGCCCTGGAAGCGCAGGTGGAGAATCGCCAAATGATGTTTCCTTTTTGGCCACGCGCTACGCTCGGCGAAAACGCTCGCCGCCATCTCGCCAGCGCGCCCCTTCAGTGGAAGGCTCGCAGTCGCAGCCGCTCTCGAAGCCAGGGAAATCTCCACTCGAGACGTCTCGCCTTGGCCCGCGCCCACTCGCTGGCGGACGTCGCGCCATACAACGCTGCCACAAAAGATCTCAAACTCACAGGGCCTCTGGGTCTCGAGGCAACTCTCGTACTGTAGTCCTCTGGCTGCAGCACTGCAGCTCGCGAGCATCTCGGACTCTCCCAAAATCAGTGCACTTGTCCTCTGGGCAACTGTATTCCAGTCCCAGGTATGATCTTCGCATCCTCCCCACCACTTGTTGACCTCCGCTGCTGATCCGGGGTAGGCGCCCAATCGCCGTCTCCATCGACGCGCAGTCCACTGGGGGCATCCCGGAGCGGGAATTACCGCGCCAGCAAGGGCTCCCCTTCGCAGCACCGCCCCAGGCGTAGCACTCTTGAGAGCGTGACAACGATCGGGTTCGACGCGCGCTGCATCGCCGTCTTGCTCGCGCACATCGCGTCGAAAGACAGATGCCTGGCTGCGCCAGCTGCTGCTGCCACGTCCCTGGCGCGCTCCTTCGAGAATAAATCCAAACTGTCGCGCTCGCCTTGTCCTGTAGCTATCGCACCTGGCGTGGGCGCTGGTCTGCTGCCCCCCATATGGGCCCCCTGGCCTAGGCAGCCAAGCGCTTCGGATCCGCCGCCCAGAAGAGATCAGGTTCCTGTCGCCGGCAACGCGCCAGCGACGCCGGCTATCCTCTTGAGGCGCCGCGTCTGTCCAGGCTCCTGGCCCTATCCTTGCACTGGTCGTGACTTCGGACTTCAGATTCAGGAGCCCGCCCAACAAGCCAGCTGCTCGCCATGAGCTTCCGCGCTAATCGCCGCGGCACCCTCGTCGACTGCTGAAATGGCCGCGCTCGCTGGCAAGCGGAACGCGCCCAGAGCTCCCGCCATGCATCCGCGGCGCCCGTCGCCAAGAGTAGCCCCACAGAGCCCCCCCCCCAAAACCCCGCGCCACGCGCATCTTGGAAGCTATCCTGGCACCGTCGACGGCCTTCATAAGTAACGAGCCCCTTGCTTGTCGGCAAAGCCCCGACTTGGATGAATCTAGATATTCCCCTCCAAATTGGCGTTGGAAATAGCCTTCCGAACGTCCCAGACGTGGATGTTCCCCTTGCGCCCCCCTGCCGACGCAGGACTCGACGCTGCTCGACTGAGCGCGGCCCTGACGATCATCAGAGGCGACGCATCTTAGCGGGTGTCCTCCCTGACCTCGTACTCGTTACGATCGTTGACTTCCGTGGCCACGAACGTCCATCGAACCCTCCCCTCCTGCATGTGTGCGATGGGAATGCCTCCAATGTGCTTGCCGTCGGCGGCCGTAGCAGCGCCCGCGTCAACGTGCGCCCCATGCTCCTTCATCCCCTGAAATTCGTCGTCTCGGCAAGCTGATTTAGGCCTCATCAAGTGGTTCACCGCTGTAATTATCATGCTGGATGGTGCGTGGTACCCACTGGCCCCTCTTGCGGTGCTCGCCCCCCGCCATCTGCTCAATCTGCTCGGCACCTATGCGGCCCAGGTGACTCGGAGTCGAGCCGGTGCGGCCCATCGAACGACGCCTGCAGGCACAGTCGTTCTCGCGCGCTCTCTCAGCTGACACCTTGAAGCATGCTTCTCACATGTCTCTCAGCACCTTGCTGACCGTCGCGGATGCGGCCCCCAAACGGGATCGAAGCTCACGTCGCAACCTTCTACGCAGGCTGCCAACTCGCACGCCGAGTGCGCTCCAGAAGCAGCAGCTCTCGGCGAATTGATGCCCCCGGAAGATCGCGGCTCATCTGGGGCCGCCCCTCGAACTCGGTCGGCCATCCCCGACCCCCATCGGAAAACCTTCAAGAACTGCCCAGGCGGACCCCGCTGCCCCCCCGGGCGCGCGCCCGGCATGGCTGCGCACTTAGCCAGAGGAAGTACCCGGCTACCCGCGACCTGCCCACCGCCGCTGCTCGCCGCGCCCGGCGCGGCATAACCCGCAGCCGGCGCCGCCGCCTCGGCCCCCGCAACCGCGGGGTTTCTCAGGCTTCTCTCGAGGCGGGCCCGCTCGGGCGGTCTCAAACCGCTGGCGGCGCGCTGCCGAATGCGATCCGCAACCAACAATGCACTTCCTGCAGTCGTCGGTCGGGGCGTGCGCGCCGATGTCTCCTCCGATGTACATGCCGCGCCCAGCGCTGACTGGCGCCCCTGCAGGCGTCGGCTTCCATGGAGCCACTGTGATGTTCTTGAGCAACTCGGCGCCCCCTCTGAGCTCCTAGGACATCTTCTTACCGCCGGGCATTCCTGCAATCCGCGCGGGACGTCGATCGCCAAAAGCGCGCCGTAGACGTCGCTCTTACCGACCCAGAGGCCACCGGCAAGCCCGGCCCCCCCACTTGCTTCAGACCGCTGCAGCTCGAGCTGCGATCGATCCAATGCTAAACTTGCTCTCCGAGCTCCGCGATCTCTTCCATTTACCCCTTGCCGCGAAACTTCTTGCGCGACGATCCCGCGCGGCAGCGAGGTTGGAAATTCGCGATCATCCGGCCCGCGGCGCCCGCCAGCTACGGGACAATCGGGCCGTGCATCTTGATCTCCACTCCGAGCTTCTGCTCCAGCTTCGGCACGTTGACTCTCAATAGCCAGGCTGCTAGCTTGTTCGCGCCCTCGATGCACCTGGCACTCTGCCTCGAGGAGGGCGGCGACCCCCGCGCTAAACTGGGGCGGGATCGACAGCCCCCCCACTGCAATCGCCAGAACTACCGCGGCAGGCCCCTGGTCCTCCTGCAGCATCGCGGTAGCATGGCCCCAAGCCTCCGATGCCCCAAAAAGAAAACCGATCCTGTAGTCGTCGAGCTCCGCGCAGGCATGGAGCGACCCCTGGGCCAGAACCTTGCAGTCGATCGCTTCGGTCACCGACGTCGCAATATCCAGATTCGCTTTCGCCATCTCGAGCATTTCCCCGACGCTGAAGATAGCCCCACACCTTCAGAACCACGCGAGCTCGTTCGCGCCAGCACAAGATGTCGAAATGTACTTTGGGGATCTGATTCTCGCCGGAGGCCTCCTGGGCGCCGCCGGCTTGGCTCGACCTGGTGGCGCGCGGGGCACCGCGGGCCAAAAGGTAGACGGTGTCCTGCATGGGCGACCCTCTCTGTCGCACTCGGCTGGCGCGGCGACTCGAGCGTTCTCGGCGCGCGCAGGTTCTGTAGACGCCTCGTCGGGCCCTGGGCCCGATGCTCGGGGCAACCAGGCATCCAGCTTCTTGTTCAGCAGGGGCGCGCCGAGAGGGGGACTTCCAACTGCGCCCATCCAGGCCCCGTCGCAACCTCCGCCGTCGTCGATCTCGTCGAACTCCACGCGATAGCGGCGCCGATACTTTCTCAAAGTCACGCGCTCAATTCCGCCTGGCGGCTCGACGACGCGGTCGATGGCCCTGCCCCCAGCTCGGCCGCGCAGCGCAGTCTTGCTCCTGACCGCCACGGCGTCGGTCACCGCCGCTGGCCACTCAGCGTCAGCCACCTCAGCTCCAACTCGAATTCCCTCTCCTCCTCGAAACAAGTCGAGCTGCACATGGCCGAATCTCGGGACACCTTCTCCTCCGATGCCCGTCAGGCCCACCGCTCTGCTGTTCTTCGGCGCGCAGTTGCGCGTCCCTCGCCTGCTCTCGGGGCGCGGCGCCGATCTGCGCCCCTGGAATCCAGCGTCGCTGCATTCCGAAGCGGGGCTGGCCGCGTACGGTCGCCACCTTCGCAGAGCTCTCGAAGTGCGCACGCCCGAGCTGGCGCGGGGCAAACCGCAGCCGCACGACAGCAGCAGCGACACACGCCGCCACTGCATCCCCCTGTGGAAGTAGAGACAGTAGCCCGCGCGCGCCCCGCAGCTGCTGCGCTGCCCAGCTGCAGGACATCGAAAGGCCAACGGTCTCCACTAAAGACTTCATCGCAGGTACTGCGCTCGCACTTGTCGCACTCACCTGGCCCCCATGCCCGGAGCATCTCTCGTCTTCGCATATGTTGCACACCCGCCGCTAGAATCATATTCGCTTGGAGACATCCCCGCACTAGCCAGGTCGCTGCGTTTGCTGCGCTGCCTGGGGCTCCTCCTCCACTTTCCAGTGCCAGCTGCGTCGGCACCGTCGAAAAGCCCGGCTGTTCCTGGTCCTGCCTTTCCTGCTCCTTCACGATGGCGGCGGCCACCCTCTCCTTTGTCTTCTCTGTATCCTTATTGATCTTGTTCTTGAAATTAGACTGTTCGTTTGCTTCCTTGCTTTCGTATGCATCCGCTTCCTGCAGTCGTTCTGTCGGTGACATTTCTTGTAACAATAGTGGCGCTCGAGCTCCGTCCCAGGGTGCTCGCGCGCCTGTCGGCTGTAGACCGTTCCTTCATTGCCAGCGTCCGCGCCATTACCTCCGCGGCCCTTCCCCGACTTCCCCTTCGACGCTCCGAGCCCCATGGGTTCGCCCATCGCTCCGAGACGCCCCGGCCTAGCATCTTCTGGCGCCGCGCGAGATGATCGCTGAGCTTCTGGACGCGCACCCTCGCGTCATCGCGGAACTCGATCTTCGCGTCTGCCGAGCGCGCCCACGTCGCGAGCGCGTTTCCAGCCTCCGCGGGGCTGCGCTTCTCCACGACGGGGGCCCTTCGCCTTGCGGCATGTTCCCCACGATCAGCTCTGCCACTGGAACCGCCGACGAGGCCAGCACCAGGGCGAAGTGCAGCTGCGCGCTAAGTTCGCTCAGGTTGTCCACGTTTTCTATGTCGTCCTCGATCTGGTCGGTCAGCGACCTGTATCTTCTGTCCTGCATTATCAGGCACGCTCGATGCTGGAAGCTACACGTCTGCCAACTCCTTTGGCCGTCGAACGGCTCCACCATGTGCAGAATTTTGCGTCCGAGATATCCACGTGGCTTCTTGTTGCTGCTCGCGCTCGATCACTTCTGCAGGTCGGCCTGAAACTGCTGACTCGTCACCGTCGGCTGCCTCGCTTGTTCCACCAACTGGCGAATATGGTCCTCCATTTTCGCCTTCTGCTGCTGCTTTCCTCTTCAGGTCACGCCGCAGCTGCTTCCTCTCGGGGGCGAGGTCCGCCGCGTTCCCGCACTCTGCGAGCTTCCGCCACGCGCTGCCTCGGCCCACCCGGTGCCGTCGAGCGCCCACGCCTCACTTCCCACGCCTGTTGCGCTTCTTCGGATGCGCGGGGCTGACCGATTCCTCCCGGCACCCATGCTGCTCAATTGCCGACGCGGAGTGCTCCGCCGACTCACCGGCGCCGTCCGCCTCTGGAGGCGGCCGCCCACGCCACCGCGGTATTAACCGCACGGCGGCTCTCCCGTGCACCTTGGGCGCCGTCCTGGCCAAGCCAAAAGGCCGAATGCTGCCTGGCCGATGATGCGAAGCGCTCCGCGGCGAGCTCGTAGCATGCGCAGCGGCCCGCGACAAGCGATTTCCGCTAGCTACCATGCTCGAGCCCCCCCTCCCCCGTGGCAGCGGGGAAGGGAAGAAGGGCTCTTTTTTTAAAGCCAAACAAAGGGCTGCAGGTTGTCGGGCTCAACCCCGACATGCAATTTCATGCAAGCATTTCTCGATATGACAAAAACAAATTTCCCCAACAGTGTTTCGGCGATGGCCTTGGCTAAGGGGGGAGATGCCGGCCGAAAACCTATCCTTTTCGCGGTGGGCAGCCCCACCTATGCCCGCGCGCACCAGTACTGCGTCCCCCCGTCGGACCTGCGCACCCGAAAAGAGCAGTTAGTTAATATGGGGAGGGGGGGGGGAAGGGGTGGGCCAGATAACCCAGATTATCGCCAGGATACCAGGATACCCCCAGGATACCAGGATACCAGGACACCCCCAGGACACCAGGATATCGCGGGGAGGACAGCCCCCAGGATACCCCCAAGGGAGAAAACAAAGGAAGGATATCACCGTCGGCTCAACACCCTTTCCGACCCAGATCCGCTGAAACTGAATCCCTGAGGGCCCCAGGGTCCATCCTGGCCGTTTGCTGCCCCGAATGGGTGGTCGACGATCCCGACCACCGAACACGGCCTCCAGAGGCCGAAAACGACGAAAAACGTCGAACCCTAAATGTTCTGAAGTTAGTTCCCTTGTGAAAGGGTGCTCCCTCTGATCTCCACTGGCGAAATGCATCGGTGCGAGGCGGGTCAACTTCCTCACTTTGAGGGACATTCGACCGGCTGCGCAAATTGGCGTCCAATTCTGGGATGCACGATGCGGGGGCGTCCGGGCGCGTCCGACTCGGCCCCTGTCCTCGAACCCCGTCCGCGGCCGCCTTTTTACTGGGGGGGGAACCATGAGATCCGACGAAGCGAAAAACGCAACGAAGCATCATGAGAAATCACGAACAGAGCCCCAATATTTCATCTTTCCAAACAATCTGTCCGGCCGGATCGATCCGTGAGGGGACCAGGGAACCTTGCCCGCTGCGACAAGCTTGCGACGCCAGGATCCTGGGGGAGGGGGGGATCCCACATATCTCACCGAACGCGATACACTACTCGCAAAGTGCCTAAATGCAAACGTCCGAAAAACATGTGTCTGCTCTGATGTAATGTATGGTAGATCCCCCGCGGAGGATCCAGGCCATTAGCGAGTAGTTACTTTGAGAGTAATGGAACGCGCTCGTCGAATATCCGTGAGGGCGGGCAGACGCCCGCGAGTCGGCTGCACGCAAGAGTGGCCCCGCGGGCAAACAGGACCTCTGGAGCGCGGCGTCGGGCAGGGCTGAACCTAAACGGTGTTTTTCGTTTTCGTATTGTTTTCGTCTTCCCTCGCTTTTGTCTCGAATCCGCCTTTACCGCAAAACGAAGTCGAAACGAAAACGGCCCACGAAATCACAGAAAACACCGTTTAGGTCCAGCCCTGGCGTCGGGGGGCCGCGGGGGCACCAAAGCCAAGCGCGCGAGCCAAAGCCTACGGGGACCCTTTCTGGGCCGCACCAGAGGTCACTCTTGCAAAGCATCGCTCGCACGCGTACGGCAGGTTCGTGTCGTGACGACGCCAGCGCTGGTCTCGGACACCGCGCGGATGGTTCAGCCTGGAACGATCGGCGGCGCTTCGATCGCCCGGTCGTTCCATGTAGGCCGACTCTGGGCCACTGGCGGCGTTCAACCTTGAACGCCCGCGGCGGGGTCGCTGCCGGTCGACACGGCGCGAAGCGACCGCAGGAGCGCCCAGAATCGAATCGATAAATCGACTCGGCGATCGAAATGCATCGGACCGGCGGACGTCGGCATCCGAGCCGGGAAAAGTCGTATCGGCGGAAAAACCGGCAGGCTGCAGTCGGCCCGGAGTAGTGGGTCGACCTGCCAAGTCCAACCCCATGCCCACGATAATAATGTACCCCCCCCCCTTAAGTCGTTAGAGTTTTTCCTCGTCGACCAATAAGAGTTTGGTCGGGGGCGCGGGGGCGCGGAGGCCGAACTTCATTATCACGGGAGGTTTAGGGTTATCCTTAGTGTTTAGGGTTATCCTTGTGTCCTGTGTCTTGCGGCCCATGCCTCCGACATTCCTGTGGCAATGTGGCCCTCGGGAGGGTCTTGTGTCCCCTCGCGTGTCCTCCCCAATCAAGTCCGACTGTAGTGTGCCTCCAGTGAGAAATCGGAATCGCCATCGGGGTCAAGAGTCGAACCGAATCGGAATCAGAAGCCATCGACATCGGATCGAATCGAACCAGAGAAATAGAAACGAGCCCTGTACCGCAGCCGAGCGAGGCGCCGCGCGTTTCCCCTCCAAGGTGTCGATCGAGGACCGGCTCGGATCCCATCGTCGATCGCTCCTTTCCCGGGCGCCCTGGCTCAAGGGCCCTAAGCGGCGGCGGAGACGCATGGATGGATGGGGGACAAGGAGAGATGAGGCGAGAAGGATGAAGCCGGAGGTGAGACAGCTAAACGAGCTAAGAAGAGGCGCCATGAAATCTAGGGAAATATCATGGCCCACGCCATGATGTCCAACTCCCCCTGGTCATCACCCCCCTCCTCGCCGCCCCCGACCGAGGAGCGTCCAGGGGTTTTGCCTGGAAGCGAAACCGGGGTAGGTAATTCACGCTCTGATCTTCGCCGCCCCCGATCGAGGAGCCTCCCTCCCTCCCTCCCTCCCTCCCTCCT
Source organism: Prorocentrum cordatum (assembly GCA_963575745.1). NCBI lineage: Eukaryota > Dinophyceae > Prorocentrales > Prorocentraceae > Prorocentrum > Prorocentrum cordatum. Next base: position 243,958 of record CAUYUJ010008158.1, on the reverse strand, counting down.
CCTCCTCCTCCTCCTCCTCCTCCTCCTCGCCCCCGACCGAGGAGCGTCCAGGACGAGGTGGCGCAGCTCGAGCAGGGCGGCGCGGACCTGCGGCAGCGCCCGGGGCGCGGGGCCCAGCGGGTCCAGCGCGTCCTCGCGGGTGTTTTGCGCTGGCAGGCGGGAAGGGCCACGAGCGGCGAAGGGAGCGTCGCCTCCGCGCCCTCGCGGTCTGGATGCGGGGGAGGAGGAGAAGGAGGAGGAGGAGGAGGAGGAGGTGGAGGACGAGGAGGAGGAGGAGGACGAGGAGGAGGAAGAGGACGAGGAGGAGGAGGAGGAGAAAGAGGCGGTGGAGGCGGAGGAGGTGGAGGTGGGACGAGGCGAGCCGCGGCGAAGATAGTGGCCTTGGGGAAGGGGTCGGGGCCTCTCTGGGGCCACGAGCCCGCTGTGACGCAGCGGGGGGGGTCCTTTTCGGAGGAGAGAGACAGAGAGAGAGAGATAGAGATAGAGAGAACGTGGCTGGGTTCAGATGCGGACGCGCGGTGATTTTCCGCGCGGGGGGGCGTCCGCCCAGCCCGCGAAACCGTGGATACGGGTATGCTTCTCGCCCACGAGAGGGGGGGCGCCCCCCCCAAACATCGAAGCACATATGGATCCCTCCCCCCCCAAAAAACAGACAAAACAAAACTGGATTGCAACATAAAATAACCCTCTCGGCTCCCCTACCCCCCTCGTCTACCCCGTGGATCCGCGGCATAGTACTTGTCACATGATCATGATCATGATCATCATCATCATCATCATCATCATCATCATCATCATCATCATCATCATCATCATCATCATCATCATCATCATCATCATCATCGTCATCGTCATCGTCATCATCATCATCGTCATCGTCATCATCGTCATCGTCATCGTCATCGTCATCGTCATCGTCATCATCATCATCATCATCATCATCAGCATCATCATCATCATCATCATCATCATCATCCATCATCATCATCATCCATCACCATCATCACCATCACCATCATCATCATCATCATCATCATCATCATATCATCACGTCATCGTCATCGTCATCGTCATCGTCATCGTCATCGTCATCGTCATCGCCATCGCCATCGTCATCGTCATCGTCATCGTCATCATCATCATCATCATCATCATCATCATCATCATCATCATCATCATCATAATCAGCAGCATCATGATCAGCATCATGATCATCAGCATCACCATCATCACCACCATCATCATAATCATCATTGTCATCGTAATAGTCCTCGTCATCGTCGTCAGCATCGTCGTCAGCATCGCCGTCAGCATCGCCGTCAGCATCATCAGCAGCATCGTCATTATCATTATCAGCAGCATCATCATCGTCAAATCATCAGCATCATCATCATCATCATCATCATCATCATCAGCATCACCGCCATCACCAGCATTAGCAGCATCATTAGCAGCATCAGCAGCATCATCAGCACCAGCAGCATCATCATGAGCATCATAATCATCAGCATCCATCACCTCCCAACCCTCGGCCCGGCAACCCACCCACCACCAGCAACACCATCGCCATGAGCAAGCACCCCAAAGCCCTTGACCGAGCGATCAAGCGAGGGGGCGAGCGAACATGAGCGGGGGGGGGGACGGGCGAGCGGGCGAGGGGGGAAAGCGAACACGGGGGGGTGACCGAGCGAACCGACCGGCCGACTCGCTCGCTCGAGCGAACTAACCAGCGGGGA
>CAUYUJ010008158.1:194722-237222 GCA_963575745.1 Prorocentrum cordatum | reverse complement strand
AGGACTATGCTTGTTTTTTGGTGGTCCGGTATACCCAAGCACACAAACACCCACACGCACACACGACGTCTGGGTAGTATTCCACGATCAGAGACGCTGGACAACGACCCGACTCGCACGGCTACGGCCGCGAATGCACCGAACTCAGCGAATTCTACTCGTCAGAAGCACAGTGTCGAGAAAGACCATATTGAATATAATCAGGACACGGAAGCAGGTGACTGCACGACCAACTACGTTCGGTGGCGCTATGAAGCCCTTCCCGTTTGTCGTGCGCACACACACATACACGCTTTTGCAAACCTGCCGCTGGCGCAGATCGGCCGGGCAGGCACAAGGCACAACCCAGCAAACGGTTGCCCTGGAAGACAAGGAAAGCAAATACGCGCAAACACGAATTCGCCGGCCCAACGGGCCAGAGGCGTGCTAAGATCTCCGGTAACTAATTAACAATATTTCTAGTTCGCGCGCGCGGGGCGGCCCCTGGGGGGCCCCGGGCGAAAAGTACCCCGGCAAGGTCCCGGGACACTCCCGGCAAACTCAGGTCAGAGATGGTTTTCCTCCTGGGTGCGGCCTTCCGCGCTCCCCGGAGCGCCCCGAGAGGGCCCCAACAAGAATCCAAGACGGTCCAAGAGGGTTCCGAATCACCGAACGGTCGGCCCAAGACGCCCAACACGGCCTCAAGACGGCCCAAGAAGCTTCCAAGACGTCCCAAGAGAGCCCCGACCCTTTCCAAGAGAGCCCCAAGAGGCTAAAATCATTAATTTCCATTGGGTTTTTCTATGTGTTTGGCTTCCTCGCCGTTTCGCGTTTCCGACGCTCCAAGACGGCCCAAGAAGCCTCCAAGACCACCCTAAGACGGCCCAAAAGGCCTCCAAGAGAGCCCCAAGACCGCCCAAGAGGGCCCCACGACAGCCCAAGAGGCGCCCAAGACGGTCCAAGAGGACCCCAAGAGGGCCCCAAGAGGGGCCCAACATGGAAACCACGAGCCGAGAATCCGAGCCTTCCGCTCGAAGAGGCCTCCTGGAGGCTCCAAGAGGCCCCCAAGAGGCCCCAAAAGGCGACAAGGGGCCCGAAAGAGACCCCAAGAGGCTGGACAACGACCCCCGAGAGTCGCCAAGAAGCCCTCGAGAGGCATCCAACGAGATCCCAATGAAAGTCCACGAAGCCTCAGAGCGCCAAACCATTGATTTCCATTGGGTTTTTCAAGGTTTTTGGCTTCCTCGCCTTTTTGCCTTTCCGACGCTCCAAGACGGCCCAAGAAGCTTCCAAGACCACCCCACGAACCGAAAATCCGAGCCTTCCGCTCAAGAAGGCCTCCTGGACGCCCCAAGAGGTTCCTAACAGGCCCTGCCAAGCGACAAGGGGCCCGAAGAATGCAACATGATCGACCCACGAACCCGGAAAGGAATATAGAACTGTAACACATGGCAGCGCTTTCAAAGACACCTGATTGGGTGACGGGCAAATGCAATGCTGAAGGTATCGATCTTGATGTACCCTGCCGAGGGCTGTGCTGTGCTGCACCGTGCTGAATTGCGATGTGCCATGGCGCGATTGTGCTCTATAGCGTCGTGGATCGAGTCCTCCTTTGCATCCGAGTCCTGACCGAACAGATCTGGATCTTAAGCTCGAGCTGCCTGAACACATAGTAGCTGCCCGAGAGCTATTGGACAGGGGAACATGCCAGGAGGACGCGCCGCGAGACGTCCCAAGGGATGGCGCCAGGCGACGTGCCAGGGGACGTGCCATGGGGACGCACCGCGGGACGTGCCAAGGGGACGCGCTACGGAACGTGCCAATGGATGTGCCACGGGATGTGCCAGGGGACGCGCCACGCGACGTGCCAGGGGGACTCGCCAAGGGACGCCCACACAGAACGTGCCGTGCCAAGGAACGTGCCAAGTTGCAATTCTGAAGGTATCGATCTTGATGTACCGTGCCGAAATCTGTGCTGTGCAGCGCCGTGCTGAATTGCGATATGCCATGGCGCGATTGTGCTCGATAGCCTCGTGGATCGAGTCCTCCTTTGCATCCGAGTCCTGACCGAACTGATGTGGATCTTAAGCTCGAGCTGCCTGAACACATAGTAGCTGCCCCAGAGCTAATTGACAAGGGGACATGCCAGGAGGACGCGACGCGGAACGTCTCAAGGGACCCGCCAAGCGACGTGCCAAGGGACGTGCCATGGGGACGCACCGCGGGACGTGCCAAGGGGACGCGCTACGGAACGTGTTGGGGACAAGCGTTTCGCTCGAGACATCCTGCCAACATCCTCAGAATTCCTGCGCGCGGGACGCGGCATGCGCGAGACATCCTCGGAATTCTTGCGAGCGGGACGTGAAAACAAGCATTTCGCCTGAGGCATCCTCTGAATTCTGGCCCCCCACGAGGCCCCCGCTCGAGACACCCCCCAATTTTGCTCGAAACGTCTTCAACAAATTATGAAAGACAAGCATTTCGCTCGAGACATTCTGCCAAAATTCCAGGAAATCCTGGCAAAACAAACGAATTAGTCGAGACATCCTCGAAATTCCTGCGCGCGGGACGCGGCACGCGCGAAACATCATCGGAATTCCTGCGCGCGGGGCGCTTTTCCGCGTCGCGGTCGGCTCTGCAAAAGCAGCGTTTCGCTCCAGACATCCTCAACAAATTCTGAAAACAAGCGTTTCGCTCGAGACATCCCCAACTCTACAAAACCAGCGTTTCGCCCGAGACATCCTCAACAAATTCTGAAAAAAAAAACAAGCGTTTCGCTAGGGACATCCTCAAAAAAAATCCGCCGGCCCTACTCCCGCACGTAATTTATCGCAGAATAATTTCACCGGCCCTACAGCCGTCGAAACCAGGGGGTAAACCATCTAAAAGAGAACCCTGGGCTCGAGTCCTTTCCGGGAAAAAGGAAACTGCAGAATGTTGTCTTGTTCCCTGCGATCGTATTCACGAGCCGCCACCTTCCGAAACTGAAGGTCCAGGCGGGCAAAGAATGGCTCCCGCCTGCGAAATCACCCAAAGCCAGCCATCCATAAACAAAACACGACCTAACAACAGCCCATTGACAACGACCACACGGGCAGTCGACAGCCGTGCACCAATACGGGCCGGCGTAATGAGCGAAGCGATTAAATAACATACACACACTCATAATCACACGCGCACGCACACCTTTTACCAGCGCGAAGGCTGCCCTGTGGCGGGGAGAGGGAGGGAGGAGGAGGAGGAGGAGGAGGAGGAGGAGGAGGAGGAGGAGGAGGAGGAGGACGGAAGGCGGTGAGGTCGGCGCGCGGCCTCCCCCCGTGCCAACGGCGGTGCCGCCAATTCAACCAATTAGCCCGCCGCTTCGGGCGCCCCAGGATGCGCGGCGAGCCGCGCCCGCAACGCCGCCCGCCAGTCGGCCTCCGCGCCCCAGCCGCGGGTCGCGGGCAGCAGCAGCAGGCCCGCCGCGCGCGGCGACAGCGTCGCCACCCAGCCGGCGCACGGCTGGCCCCGCCACTGCTCTGCCCATTCGTTGCAGCGGACGCAGGCGACCCAGCCCGTCCCGTGGGACGCCGAGCGCGGCCGCCAGGCGTGACCTGCGAACGGCGACTCAACCGCGGCCGCCGGCGCGAGCAGGGCAGCTGGCTGGGCAGCCGCGGCCGCGCCGCCCGCGGCCGCAGGCCTCGCAACGCGGTCCAGCGGGGCCTGCCGGGGCCGCGCGGCACGCTGCGCCGTCCAGCGACGCCGAACGCGCGGCCCTGCTGCGCCGCGCGGCGCATGGTTGGCTTTGAGCGCTACGAGCTCCACGAACGCCACAACCCTCGACACCGCGGCCAGCGCGTCGAGCTCCTGCTTGCGATCCTGGCACAACACGGTTGCAAGCAACTGGGTCTCAGGGGCCAGCCTTCCACGCGGCCCACTTCCGCGTTACCCGCGCGGCCCCCCTCGGACATCCCTCGCTCGCCCGCATGGTCGGCGTCGCGGCGAGGGTGGCGGGTTTCCTCCGCGAGGACCACCAGGCGAGGGCTCCGGTGCAAGACGCCGGCGCGCGCTGCCTCCGAAGGCAGGCAAGCGCGGGCGGCCTCTGCAATGAAAACCTCTGGCTGCAACCCCGCTCGGAATTCGGGCTCCCAGCGCGGGCAAGTCCACGAGCAGTGCTCGAGGTCCTCCAGAGGCGCGCCGCAGCGCGGGCAGGCAGCAGGCCGCGCCCACTTCGCGACAACGGACTAAGTGATCACGTTGCCTGGCGAGCACCTCGCGCAGCGCCCCTGCGGCGTCCACCGCCAGCGAGCCGCTGGTCAGGAGCCGCCTCGATGCCCAGCGGTCGACGCCAATGTCGGCGTGCCGGAGGTCAGCGCGCCTGCCGGCTAGCCGCCGGGCCTCGCGCTGGGGCCAGGCTTCTAATAGCACCGCTCGCGTGTCCTGCAAGGGGCTTCTGGGCGGGGCGCTTCCCTGGGCGCAACCGGCGCGCCCGCCCAACTCTCGGTGTCAATTCTGTCAAACTCTGGAGCGCGGCCGCGACCGGCCCGGCGCCGCCGCCGGGCCTTGGTGGTCCCCCTCCACAACTCAGAGGGGAACTGGCCGGGTCGGAGGGATTTCGCTGCCTGCCAGAGCGGCGCGATCATCACTGCCGCCGCTGAGCTCCTTCGCCGGCGGCCAGCCACAGGCAGCTCCATACGTCCCAGCTGCAGTGCCCGCTGCCGCCCCCAGCAGGCAGCGCTGCCCGAAACCCACCGGCAAGCGCCCGAGCCGCCCGAAAACTGCCCTGCGCGCCGCGGAGCCGCGCTGCCGAGACGGCGCAACGGCGGCCACAGCCAGCGTTGGCGAGGACTCCCCATGCAGCCACGAAAATCCGGGCTCGCCTGGACGCCAGGCGTCTGCGCCGCGAGCCATTGCCGCAGGGCCTGGCTGCCCGCGAAGTGCCGCTCTTGCGGCGCTTAAGCTGCCAGCCCAGCGCCTGCTCGAACGCCCCCGCGGCGCAGAGCGCCTGCCGCACCTCCTCGGTCGCGTCCGCGCCGAAGCCAGCCGCGACGCGCTCCCAGATGGTGGAATCGACGACGTACACGCGTCTGCGGAGATGGTCGCTGGTAGCACCCGCGCGGCGCACCCAAGGGCACATGAAAACTTCCAGGATGAACACCGCCAGTGGGCAGCCCGGCAGCAAACCGCGCGCGGGCAGCCACGGGTCGCCGAGCGCCTGTCCAACCTGGACCCTGCGGAGCGCTGTCTAGGAGCTCGGCGCTGGCTTCCAGATCCGAGCAGACGTGCCAACGCGCTCGAAGGCACCTGGCAGCGCGGTGGAGGTCGACGTTGCCGTAAGCCTTCGACCAGTCAAGCGCTGCCCCAGCCATCTCCTCGGAGAGCGCGTCCGCCGCCTCCAGCTCTCATGGGCCGCGCCGCCACGCACTGCCGCCCAACGAAGAGCGCGCCGCTGCGAGAACAAGCGCGCACGCCCTGCCGCCCAGAGGCGATATTGGATCGGCAATATCCAAATCGGCCAGCGCCCCAGCGGCCTGTCACCCCCAAGTTTCGGCAACAGCAGCCCTTCGGGTTGCGCGGGTTCCTGCGGCCACAGCCTGGACCCCTCGACCTCCTCGAGCAGATCCGCGACCCAGGCGCGCAACTCGACGGGTAGGAGCCGCAACTCACCGATGGTCCACACGCACACACGCACACGCACACGCTCATACGCTTCTGCCAACAGCGAGCAGGAGGAAGAGGAGGAGGAGGGGGGGAGGAGGAGGGAGTCCAGCACGACAGCCCTACACGGGCGTTTTTCCCAACCCTCGCGCATTGGGTGCTCGTTTCGAATGGGGCACTGTGGCCTCCACCTCCCTTTTCCCGCCTCCCCCCTTTCCTCCTCTTCTCTTCTGCCTCTTACTACTCATGCCTGCGACCCTGTTTCCTACCTCGTCGTCCTGCCCGGATGCTCGGTGTGTGTGTGTGTGCGGGGGGGGGGGGGGGGGCGATGTGCGGGTCGCCACTTTCGAAGACTGCTAGGGGTCTGTCGGAGTGCCGCGCCACGCAGATTCACACTGGACCTCCCCATCCCTATGGGGCTGCGGTCTGCGAGTCTGTCGCCATTGTCGACGGTTGCTGCGGGGTCCAGCGGAGTGACGTGCTACGCAAGTTCAGATTGGACCTAACCATCCCTGTGGGGCTGCGGTTTGCGAAATTGTCGCCACATTCGAAGGTGCGCGTAGGTGGCGTGCTACGCAGAGTCGAACTAGACCTCGCCACCCCTGCGGGGCTGTAATGCGCAGAACTGTCGCGACGAAAGATGCTGGGGGGTCTGGCAGAGTGACGTGCTAAGCAGATTCACACTGGACCTCGCCATCCCTGTGGGGCTGCGGTCTGCGAACCCCCCGCCAGTTTCGAGGGCTGCTGGGGGGGTCCACAAGATCGACGTGCTACGCAGGTTCATATTGGACCTCGCCATCCCTGCGGGGCTGCGATCTGGGAAAAATGCCGCCACTTTCGAAGGCTGGGGTGTCCACCAGAGTGACGTGCCACGCAGATTCAGACTGGACCTCGCCATCCCTATGGGACTGCGATCTGCGAAATGGTTGCCATTGTCGAGGGTTGCTGGAGGGTCAAGCGGAATGACGTGCTACGCAGGTTCAGACTGACCTCGCCATCCCTGCGGGGCTGCGGTCTGCGAAACTGCCGCCGCTTTCGAGGGCGCGCGGGTGTCCAGCGGAGTGACGTGCCACGCAAATTCAAACTAGACCTCGCCATCCCTGCGCGGCTGCGACCTCCGAAAATGTTGACAAACATCGGGGGGCGCTGGGGGTTCCACCGGATTGACGCGCTACGCAATTCAGATTGGACCTCGCCATCCCTGTGGGGCTAAGGTAAGCGAAAGTGTGGCCAATTTCGAAGGCTGTTGGGGGGTCCAGCGAAATGACGTGCTACGCAAACTCATATCGGACCTCGTCATCCCTGCGGGGCTGGGGGCCGCGAAACTGTTGCCATTGTCGAGGGCTGCTGGGGGCTCCAGCGGAGTGACGTCGCACCGGGATTTAGATTAGACCTCGCCATTCCTGTGAGCTGTGATGTGGGAAAGCGTCGCCACATTCGAGAACCACTGGGGCTTTATTTTGGGGCGCCCGGAACATGAGGAGATTTTGAGATGTGCCGTTGCGGATGTTCGTCATCGAGGAAAGCAGCGTGGTCTCGCCGAACCTCTCCAACATGCTGGCTTGCCGCGCATTCCACGCCAGGCGCGGCGAAAACTGAAAGTTGCAGGAGGCGACCTACCCGAGGCTCTCTTGTGTATTCGGCCACATTCCCATCGTGATCTACCTCGGGGATTTCCTGCAGCTGAAGCCAACTGGGTCTGGCACGTCTCTTTTGTCCGGCTTGCAAATGCTGGCGGCCGGCGACAGTCGGAAGGATGGGCCACCCGTGGGGCACCAGAGAAACATGAAGGCCTTCTGCGACACTGCCTACGCATAGAGCTCCAGGCCACCAGCCGCTTCAAGGACCCCGACCTCGACGACATTATCAACTTCGCGCGCAAGCCAAGACAAGGCAGGGCGCCTCAGAAGATCGCGGATACCCGGAACCGCATCCGAATGAAACCCAACGACAGGCGGCTGGGCAAGGAGCGGTTCCAGACGGGACACATGATCGCATGGTGACGCGGTTCGGTGGATGATGACGCGCGCGGGGAGGGGCGCGACGTCTCCCGGGCGGGTATTCGACCTCGCCCAAATGCCAGCTGACCGATCATCGCCCTCGCTGCCCGTTGACATGGCCGCAAAACTGGTCAACTGCGCCAACCCCGGTCAAACGGGCGGCATGCGCAGGATGATACCCTTGCACGCGGGCACGCGCGTCCGCCTGCTATAGCACCTGGACCAAACCGGGGGGTCGTCCAAAACGCCGAGAGCGAGGTCGCCCAAGTGGTCGTCAACCCGAAGTATGAGGACGACATAGAGGCAGCGAAGGTCGAGCGACGTCTGGCATACCTGCGGCACCTGCCGTATGGCGTGTGGGTGCGCGTGGACAAATACAAAAAGGCCCATGCGGCAAGACGCTCGCGGAACTCGACGACAGCATCAACGCCGCGGACGCGGCGCGCCTTCATCAAGCCGCAAAATTCAAATCCGCCTAACTTCCTAAAGCGTACGGTCATGAGCACCGGCCTGGCCATCCCCCATGCTAGAATCCTGACGTCCACGGTCTGCCAGGGCCGCACCATGCACCGCGGTGTCATTGTCGACGCCAGGTGCAGGGATGGTAAGAAAATCGACTACTTCTGGCTGCATCTCTACATGATGCTGCCGAAGGCGACGACCGTGGACAACCTCCTGACGATATGATACGCGACCCCGCCCTGGATGTCCTGGCCCGCGGCCGCACGCAAACCTTGCGGCGCGCCTTCGAGCGCTTAGCTCCTGCACTGAAAGGTGCAGGAAGGAGGCAGAGAAGCTGGCGGGCGAGCTAGGCCTCGTTCGCTTCTTGCACTAGCTATAAGCAAGACCCATAATTTCGAGCGCTGCGGCGACATGCCGCAGGCAACACTGCATCTTCAGCGTACGACGGGCAATAGCAACATTATCCTGTCTCCCGTCGTTTTTGTCGACGTCAATATCCCCCTGTCACCCTCTCTCTGCTGCTGCCACGCTGACTGTTCGGCCCCTCTCGCGTCCTTTTCCTGCTCTTCGTTCCCACCCCCATTTTCCTGCTCTTCGTTCCCCTCGTTCCTCGTGCTTCTACTGCTCCTGTGAATCATGCCACGTGTGCGTAACCCACGTAGCTTGCACAACAGACAACGGCGCCTGCCCTGTCACTGCCCTGGCCAACTCCTGGCACTCAATGTAAGTAGGTTGGGTACGTCACAAGGTGATTTTTCTGGGTGGCAGCCACGGGATGCCGAGATCCAAACCACTGCTGACCGCAGCCTGCACCGATGATGCGCAGCGACGCTGCGCACTGCACCGCCGGGCCGTCCGACGTGACGAGGGTGGAGCGCCTACCCTTTGACAGGCGCTTCGCACAAAAAACAATTGCTTCCCTTCCCTCGCAGCCAGGCTGCGCACCTCTCCTGTCATGATCTCGGCGCTGCTGGCTCCAACGCTGCTGCCGTGCAACCAACTGCGATGAGTTTGCTGCACGACCGAACGGCTGTAATGCAAAGCCTATGCGAAGACGGCCCACCCTCGTAAAGATCGTGCTCGAAAGCAGTCCGGACGCCGACCGCTTCTTCCTCACTGCACACTGACAGCGGCGCTACACGCTGGGACCGCACACGTTGCGCGACGACCCGAGCAGAGGGGGCAAACAAGCAACACCCGAGAGCGGCCTAGAAGCAGCAACGCGCACAGGTGGCAAGGAAAACTGTATCTGGCCCTCGCCACGGCTCGCAGTCCCTCCCACTGGCCATCGCTCGGACGTCCATTCCCTGCGTTTTTTTTTCGGTTTCGTGCGTGGCTTTTGCGCCAAATGATCAGGGATGCTCCTCGATGGTCCTCGCCGAAGGGATAAATGCACACGTCCGAGCGATGCCAAGTCCCAGGCCTATCAGCTGCCGCCGCCCCTCGACACCGGCTCATGCCTCGTGCAGGCCGCGCCAGTGCTCACCACCAGGAGGCGAAGGGAGACAGGGTGCCCTGGCACGCGACACCGGGCGTCGGAGTCGGTGCGCGGCCGTGGGCGGAATCCCCGGAGTGATACGACCGCCGCAGGTGTGCTGCGCTGAAGCAGCCTGCGTTGCAGAACTCAACGCGTCGTGGAAGACTGGCTGCAGCGCTCAGACTTGGCACAGGCCTCAGTGCAAGTACGGGCCCTCGCTGGTCTACCTGACGCCTCCACCAGAGGTTCTGCAGGAGACTACGGATCGTTGGCGGACTGATCTCAGTGAACTCGATGACATGGCGGCTGATTCTGTATGGGAGCCGCGACTCGTTCTCATCCGCACATGGCATTTCCTCTGGGCGTCCAGAATGTACTGAAGCTTGTGCGCAGGGATCTCCCCTCCCTGCTCCCTGCCTCCCCGTCCCTGGAGGATCAGGTATCAGGGAGGATCGAGGTTTTTAACATCTCGGCCTTCTTGGGATCTCTGGAGGCCTACAGACATCTCCCAGGGCCTCTTGGGTCCGTCGGAAACTTCTTTTCCAGAGAACGGTGTACAGGAAGAGAATGCGGAGGGGGCGACGTGGGAGGGAGAGTAGAGAGAGGGAAGAGAAGACAGGTGCGGGTGCGTTTTTGGTTCCCATCTGCTCCTTCTCCACCGAGTAAAACGAGACGGCGGAGATATTCAAAGGGGTCCACATATAGCTCATTCCGACGCACCTCCAGTACACCCGCAAAGCATAGCCATAAGCTTTCCCGTCGCAGACTTGACAATGCACCTTGGCATCTTTGACGACGCCATTCCCAAGCCGGCGCAAAGAGGAGAGAGCTCTGTGGTAATCTACCACCTTCTGGACGTGGAAGGGCTGGCCTAGCGCGAACAACACGTGCTCCTGATACACGCTGAAGTCAGGCTCCCGCTCAAAGATTGCCGGGTAGTCCTTCTGCAGCGTGTCGGCAATCTTGCCGACGCTCAGCTCGTACTCCGAGCAGCCCCTGACCGACAGGGGAGAGCCAAGAGGGGGGGTGGAGGGCGGCGAGGAACAAGGGAGGAGAGCACGATGGAGGTGAGGTGGGCGTTGCACCAAGGAGGCCGGCAGCGGGGGCCCTCCAGAGGTCGGTCCAGGAAAGTCGCCCAAACAAAAGTCCAGCAGCCTCGAAGGGTCGGGAGAGGCAGCAAGGTCCAGTTCAGTCGCCATCGCTCGGACGTCCAGGTGTTCGTTTTCTTATTCGTTGTTCTGCCGATCGGCACGGGTCCTCGCACCCCCTCCCCCCCCAACCCGATGGAGTGGATCTTGGCTGCTTTTGGCGCCTGCTTCAAGCAGGTGGAGTCTCCCCCATAGGACGCACTGCTGCGAACAGTCGCATTAAGCAGAGGTCCAGAGCCAGACCTCCCCCCCACTCCCCCCCCCAAATTCCGCCCAACGTCAAGACGCCGAATAAGGAAACGTTCACGATGCCAAGCGTGTTGCTTGGTTTCCCGCGTACTTGCTTCTCAGGATGGCCGATGCTCCAAGCTGGCCGAGAACTTCTGGCGCTGGCCGAGCCGACAAAGAAGGCACACGTCCAAGCGATGCCACTTCAAGACGATGGGCCCTGCACGACGGATAACGGCGCCCGCCCCGCCCGCAGTTCGGCCCCCACGCTCCTCGAGCGGAGCCGCGCGCGCGAAAGCGGCCGCGTCCAACGAACCCTAAAACAGGGCTAGGATCGGGATAAATCGCTCCAGAGCGTTCCGGAGCGCTCTCAGAGCGTTCCGGAACGCTCTGGAAGCCGCGGCGCCCAATACATCCTCCAAAGCCGCCGATTCTCAGAGATTTCGAGTTACCCCGATCCGATTTTGTCCCGATCTCCGCGTCGTTTTAAACCCGTGTGGCAATCTCCGAAAAAGAGAAGGCTGACAGGGAGGCAGGCCCAGAATGTGTCGGCCAGCAGCGAGGCAAGACGGAGCCAGGGCGAGGATACAACCGGACGAGGACCCATCGAGAATCTCTGAGACCTGGCGGCTCTGGAGCATGCCTCGGGCGCCGCGACCCTCTCAGAGCGGTCCGGAACGCTCTGAGCGCGTCGTCCTGGAACGCTCTGGACCCAGACATCCGCCGATGCAAGTTTGCTTCAATCCGCGGCCCCGGAGGCCCTCGCCATCGCTCGGACGTCCATTTCCCGTGCATTTTTTTCGGTTTCGCGCGTGTTTTGTTTGCTCGATGGTCCAGGATCGTCCTCAAGGGTCCTCGCCGACCAAAAATGCACACGTCCGAGTGATGCCCGGGGCCCCGGCCCCTTCCCCGTGGGTGGCTTGCCGTCCCGGGCCCATGCTTCAGGGCCCCGGGGCCCGAGCACGGGCCCCCCCGAGGCCGAGACCCGAGGAAGAACGCAGGATTGCAGACCCATGTCCTCGGAGATCTCGGGGGGACGGACTCCTCCTCGCCTCGGGGGCGGCCAATGAGGGGGGCGCCCAAGAGGGCGGGGGGGGCGCACAGCATGGCCGGCGGCACGTGCGCGGCCCCGGGGGGGGGGGGCAGGGACGCGTTGAAACAAGAGGAGGCGCCGTGAACTCTGGGGACATCATCATGGCCCCCGCCATGACATCCGCCCCCCCCCCAAAAACATCACCCCCCGCTTTGGGGAAACCAAAGGGTATACCCATACCGCTGCTCCCCGGACCCCTCCTGGGGCGCGTTCTGCCCAGAACCTCGAGGCGAAGCCGGCGGTGGCGACGAGGGCCTCCCAGGAGCCCCCAAAAAGAGGGGGAACAGCGGGCGAGGGGCAGAGGCATGGGCACCTCCTCCTCCTCTGCCTCCTGGCCGCCCCCGGTCGTCCTGTGCACTCCAGATTTCGTAATAAAGGGAGGGGGGTCTGATTTCGGGGGGGAGTCTCTTCCAGGCTCTCTCGGAGGGCCTGGCGGGGTCTGGGGACGATGCTTTGGAGGGTTCTCCCACGGGGGAGGTCCGAAATGGCTTGTCTTGGAGGGTCCAGACCCCCTCCCTTGTATTACGAAATCTGGAGTCTACCCCCTTCCGGCGAGGGCGGCGTTCCGCGCCACCCGCGCGCGCGCGGACGGAGAGCCGGCGGGCCGCGCGCGGCCGCCGGGGGCACGCCGCCGGCGGCCGCGGCGAAGAGGCGCGCGCGGGCTGGGAGGCCTCGGGCGCTGAGGGCCTCCGCCGCGGGGAGCGCGCAGGCGGCCGCAGGCACCGAGGGCCAGCGCTGGGTCGGGCGTGTCTGAAGGGGCCCCAGGACACACAAATAAATACACACAAATAAAAAGATTCCCCATGTTTTCCTATGTTTTCTGGGTTTTTGTCTTCCCCCCCCCACTTCCCATATTTTCCCATATTTTCCTGGGGATCGACGATGAATTGTGTCTGTGTGTTTTTTCCCCTCCTGAGTGTCCCCCTACAGGGCACGTCGCTGCAGTCACACAACCAGCGGTTCGGCGTGTCGTTGCGCCCTGAGGCGCGAATGCTGAAACAGCGCGCGCGCGGCAGGCTGATCGGTCGCAGCGGCAAGCGCCCAATCCAGCGGACGGCCTTCTTCACCCAGGCCGACCCTGGGTAAGGGTACACGCCAGACTTGAAGCCAGTGTACTGGGAGGTGCGCGGCGAGCGCGAGCTGCCGAAGGGGGCGAGGGCAGCATGGGATCCACCGGAGACGCAAGCCGTCATCCAGAGGGGGAAGCTCAGACTTGTAAGCCCGCAGGGCGCAAGGGTGTCGGGCATCTGCTGGCCCCGGTCCGTGCAGGCCCGGGTCAGTCGTGTCTTGCGCAAAATCCGGCAAGATCCTGCTGGATCCTGCATGACTTAGCAGGCGAAGAACGGTATTATAATAAATGTTCCCGCCGTCGGGGACGCCTGCCCCCTAGGCGGCTGGAAAGTTTATACCCATAAGGTGCCACGCAGGGGTATAAACTTTCCAGCCGCCTGGGGGGCAGGCGTCCTCGACGGCGGAAAAGTTTATTTGTTACCGCTCCTCGCCTGCTAAACGATCCTGCAAGCATGCACGGGTCAGTGCACAGCTGGCTCTGCAGCAGCATGCAAGATCCAGCGCTCTGGCTGACCCCCCTCTGCATAGTGGCGGCGTGCAGAGACGGGGTAGGGGGAGGGGGGAAGGCTTCTCGGAAGGAGGCTGCTCCTCAGAAAGCGCGGGCGCTACATCTACGGAGCAGGCCCGCGCCTTCTGAGAAGCAGGGGCGCTTCTGAGAAGCCTTGCCCACTCACCCTACAGTCAACCCGCAGAGTAAAGATGCGCGATAAGGATGCAAGGCCCTTGGACGCCCATTTCGAAGCGTTTCGAGCGGGGCGCGGCCAACGAAAGTGTCCAAGGATGGACCCGGGAGGCAAGGATGCAAGGGTACCCTTGGGAGGGATACCTATCCTTACTCTGCGGGTCGACTGTACCCCACTCTGCGCGTGGCCGAGCATCGACCCCCGTTTTCATGAGCCCCGAGGGCGTGCAAGGCGCGCAGGCCCCGGGCAGAGCGAGCGGTGGGCTGCTCTGTGGGCGCGAAGAGAGATGCACGGCGCGCAAGAGACGGGGAGCGACCCGGACGCGCCGCGCCGTGCCTCGTGGCATGCCGAGCCCCGGGGCGCTCGACCCCTCCCGCGAGGCCCCGCTCCTCCCGGGGCCGGGGCGGGCCTCGAGGGCGACAAGCGGCGCGAACGCCGCCCCGGATTTGCCGAGGCGCTGGAGCTCGGAGGGAGGGCACGCCACAGGGGAGATGTCGGCCCCCCGTCCCAGGCTTCGTGGGGTGCGGAGGGGCCAGAGAGGTGGTGCCCAGCCCTGAGATGCACGAGGGGGGGGGGGCGTCCATCCTCGAGAGGGGTGCGTCCGAGCAGCCCCCATCGGGGTGCGTCCCAGGGCGTCCCTCCTTCTCTGAGCGGCCTCGTCCTTTTTCTCATCGGACAGCCGGGGACTGGGGAAGAGAAGCCGCCTGCGAGCACCCAGAGAAGAAGCGGCCGGGGCAGGGGCGGGGCGCGCCACCGGGCGGGGCCCCCCGCGAGAGCAAGCGCAGGTCGGGCTCGCTCTTTGTAGGTCGGATCTGCCTTGTAAAAACAAGCTTGCACGGTACCCCGCGTCAGGGCAAACCGGGTGCTCCGCTCGGCAGCCACCGACGATGAAGAACCCCTACTGGCCAGCAGGCCACCCCACGCCACGCGGGCACGAGAACAGGGTGTCTCGAGGCCGGTGGCAGACCGCATACCAGACCGCCTCTTTTGACGAGCAACGCACAATATACCCACACCCATGCCTTCGCAGCCTGGAGACACAAGGGCGACCCCATGGATACGTTCCGGACGGAGTATCCGCACAGAGCAGCCCCATCTTCGTGGGGTCTCGGCCGAAGAGACCAACCGCGTTCGTGGCCGCGACTCGTGGACAAGAACAGATCCGTCCCCGCCAAGGAACCTCCAGCGACTTAGCACAAACAAATCGAGAAATTGTTTCCATGCTCGGTTTCCTCGAGGCCGTTTCTGGATGCTTCTGGACCCCGAGGCTTCCAACTTCGAGGATCGAGGCGCAGGAATATTCCTGCCTGGGCTGTGCCTTCAGAAACCTCCAGGGTCCAGACGCCTGGTGGCTCGGAAACATGGAGCCGGATCTTTTCGCAGTGCTCGGTGTCCTGGGGGGGTCGCGAGACCGTCAAAAGACTACACACGATGACACACGGGACCCAGGGAAGGGGTCAAGAGCTCCAGAGGCCAGCGACTCGAAAAGCATCGAGTCTTCGGGGAGTATGGAAAGCCAGTGTGCGGGTCGCAAGGCGGGGGCCAGGGTCAAGGGGGGGCTGGTCCGACGAGGGATAAGGCTCAGCAGCAGTCTAGTCCTCCCCTGGGAACCCTGGGGTCTGAAATCCCCCATAGGCTTTCAAACTGCTCACCAGCCTCGCAGGCAGCGGCACCCCCTGACGAAGCGAATACACACATTCCTTCTCTCTCTCTATATATATATATATATGTTTTTTGTTCTCTCTCTCTCTCTCTCTCTCAGGCTCTCTCTAAATCTATATATGCATATATATACACATTATGTGCAGGGGCCAACGGTCACCAAAATCATGATGGCGCCTCTGCACGATGTAGTGCACGAAGGCGTCCCTTCAAGGAGGCATCGAGGTCGCTCTGGAGGAGACCCCACACGGAGGCCGAGATGGTCTGGACTGTCTGGCCCCCTGGTCCCAGGCCTCGCATGAGAGAATCTCTATATACGACCGTGAACATCCCCTCTATGAGCTTCCCACAGACACCACCGAGAGTCGTGGGCGAGAAACACATCCATAGCCACGGCCTCGCAGTCTGGACTCCTCGCGCGCTTGTATCCAGGGCTGCATTGCGCGGATGCCCCGCGCGCAACGCATACACGGATTCGCGCATCAATAGGATTGCGCCTCGCTGTCCAGGCAGCGAGGGCACGAGTATGGATGTGTTCAACGCTCGTGCGAGCTCGGGTGCACCGAAGGGGTGGGGCAGGAAGAGGGGGGTAGCGCGCCATGGCCCACAGCGTGTGCGCGGACGAGATGGGGCCTGGAACGGTATTCAAAGAAGAGGAACCCTTGAAATCTTGAAGATCTCACGATCAGAAAGAACCATGGCATATCCACACATCCCTAGTCATCATCTGCCTCCGTGGACGCCCCCGAGAGAAGAATTCCATCTGCCACTGGGTGCTCCCATGCCTTGCCCCTTGATTGATAGGTGGCGACATCCGAACCCTACCCCACAAACCACCGATCCGCATGAATCGATGGGAAGCGAGGGCAGGGGCGGGATTTCGCCACATGATCGACGAATTCCGAACCCTGCCCCCGCCGCCCATCGAGTTGCCTGAATCGCTGATCGGCGAGGGCAGGGGTCGGAATTCGCCTTCGAACTGACTTTGAGCAGGGACCGACCGTCCCGGCATTTCTTTAGGCCTACCACGAAATGTTCCTCGAACCCAGAAATGCTCCAAGAACAAAAACAGTGTTCTGAGAACGTAAGCCCGACGTGTTAAACCCAGACGGTGCCAGCCAGAAAAGTTCTGAGAACAGTTCCTGCAGACCACAACAGGTTATTCGAACATTTCTCGGTAGGCCTATAGGCGAGCCAGGAGATTCGGAACTGCTTGATTTATGTTGTTCCCCTCCTACCTAAGGACCGCATTCCAGAAATAATTTCGAGCACCCATAGAAGTGTCAAAAGAGTGTCGAAACAGTGTCGAAACAGTGCCGGGCGAGTGTCTCCCAGGGCCCGACACGTGAAAACCCTTGAGTTTTGGGGTACCTTGTTTGGCCGCTCGAAATTCTCCCTGGTGATCAAGGCCAAAGTAGGTTGGAACATCATAAGCCTATAGGCGAGCCGGGACGCTTCGCCACTGCTTGACGACTGCAGCACGCGAGGCCCCCCGCGGCGCCTCGGCGAGCCGCCGTCCTCGGCGCCCTGCGCCGCCCAGCACCTGGGGCGCACCGCTCCACGGGGGCCGCCGTCTTGGAAGCACCCCCACGCCCCTCCCTGCGGGGCGGACGACAGTGAAGGGGCCCTGGGACACACACACACACACACACACACATAAAGACACACAAATAACAGGATTCCCCATCTTTAGAGGCCTCCTAGATGGGGTCGGAGTGGATGGGATCGGAGGATCGCCACATCGCCGATACATCGGCAATGCTTCGACAATGTATCGGCGATGCACCGGCGATGCACCGGCGATGCACCGGCGATGCATCGGCGACGTCGGCGATGCATCGGCGCTGTCGGCGTGGAGAAAAACTGGGCTCCGCATCGGCAATGCATCGGCGATGCGGCGCGATCCTCCGACCCCATCTACTCCGACCCCATCTGAGAGGCCTAGAATATGTTCCATATTTCCTGGGTCTTTTGTTCCCCCCACTTCCCATATCTTCCCACATCTTCTGGGGACAACGATTGGCCGTGTCTGTGTGTTTTTCCCCTCCCGAGACTGGCCGGCACATCGGCGGACGGCCCCCGATGGCGAATACGCACGCTGCCGGGCGAGAGGGGCGCTGTCGGCTCCCCAGCGGCGAGCAGTGGGCGACGGGGAGTCGAGGCACCCCCCCCCCTGGTGCCCATCCCTCCCCGCCTGCACGAGACCCTGCCTCCCGCCCGGTCCAAGACGAGGCCCTCGCGTCGTGAAAGGGACGCCGGCGGAAGGGCGCGGCGGACGGTCTTCTGCCGCGTCGACCCTCGGGGGCCCTCAACAGGCTCCAGGCCTGCCAGGTAACCTCTCAGGACGGAGGAGACTGGCCCTGAGCCAGGGATCGGGAACTCCCGGGAGACCACGCTTTGAAAGATCACCGTGGCGACGAGGCGAGGTTACCATTATCGGCACCTGCTCCTCCTATGAAGGGGTATCAGGGCGCCGGCTCTCTTCCCCCAACGCAGTCGCAGTGACAGCCACGGGGCTCATGCAAGTAAAATACGCACCGCCTCTGCCCAGCGCTCGCATTGAACTACTCCGACCGAGCACCTCGAATACTTACACATTCTTTGAAGATGCACCTAATGCTCCCCATTGAGCATGAGCGCGATCACCTATGCCTGCGGCGATTGGAAAGTAATGTGCGATGTGCGGGATCGTGTTCCATGAACATGAAGCCGACGCGAAGGCGCGAGCAGAATGCGAACAGCGCTCGGAGTGCGGCTGCAGCTGGAGGCGAGAGAGGGAGGCGGGCGGACGAAGAATGTGGCCTGCGCTGGAGCGAGACCGAACTAGGATTGTGGCCAAAGAATCCAGACGGGAACACGATCCCGAAGCGGGAACGTGGCCAGCGCGAGGTCCTCTGCGAGAGCCACCAGGGACGGACGCCCCCACCCGCTGAAGCACCAACAGCAGCGACGCTGGAGCGAAGGCGAGAGCCACCGGGAACTGATGCAACCACCCACCTTGGCACCCCCCAGGGTGATATGGTGAGGCCGGGACCAAAGAGCCAAAATGTGTTCATACATGCGAGTGTGGAACGTATCCCCCTGGTGTGCGATGTAATTGAAGTGCGCGCATGATCAAAGCATCCAAAAGGATGTATATGTATACTGGTATCTACCGATCTGTATATGTGTATGTGTGTGCCTGCATCTTGCATCATGTAATAAACTAATGTTGTGTAACTGGTCATATCAGATTTGAGAGGCCGAATGGTCTTACACCGTCCATGAATGCGCGGTTGAAATTTAATTCCGCGGGGCGAATTCTTGTTTTGTTGTCGTCGTCCAACCCGCGACCTACCTGCGACCCAACCCGCAACACAACCCACGACCCACTCGGCGAAACATTCACAACCCAACAGCGACTCACCCAATCCGCGATCCACCCCGCGACCCCCCAAAACGACCCACCCCGCGACCCACCCGCAACCCCCCCCTGACCCACCCGCGACCCGCCGCGCGACTCACACACGACCGGCCCACATTGCTTGGGTGCCCCCGCGACGGGCTCGTTGAGTGATGTAGTCAAAATTCGGCGCCTGCAGCGATCCTTTTCATTTCACTCGAGCCTCGCAAACTGTCGACCACCCCGCCTCCACCCCGCCCCCCTCACCCTTTTCCGCAACGGTCAAGGATATAAGAAATGGGTGCGTGCATACATGTAGGAGAAAGTACCATGCCCGTGTGGATGCGTATAGAACTGCACGATATATATATATATATATGTGTATATATATATGTATATATACATATATATATATGTGTGTGCGTGTGCGTACTCAGTCCACACGTCCATGCCTCGCGTGAATGATGTTTGCGCGAACAGGGGAGGAGGAGGAGGAGGAGGAGGAGGAGGAAGAGGAGGAGAAGAGGAGGAGGAGGAGGAGGAGGAAAAGGAGGAGCTGAGGAGGAATGGGAGGTGAAGAAAGTTGGAGATCGCCAGAAGAGACCTACCTCATACATGAGAAGCGATGGCAACGCATGTTTGGCAATGTACCATGATCCTGGCTTCCAGCATTTCGGCTGACAAACCACTTGAGAGCTCTGAGCGCGGAAAAACAACTGAGGAACACCAGGAAGGAAGGGAAAGGGCGAGACTAAGGAAGACGAGAAGGACAAGTAGGAGGGGCAAGGGGGAGAGACATTCTCCTCCGAGACGCCCACGGCGTGGCCCGCGCCGAATGCCCACGCGCCGAACAGATGCATGCGGCCGCGCCGAGCCGTCCCGACCAGGAGCCCACGAAAGGCCCCCGCAGCCTCCAGGCATGCCCCGAGGAGAACGGATTCGTAGATTCCCGGCTCGCGCCGCGGGCGCGCCCAGACCGGACGCACCCCAGACCGCAGGTATCACGGACTTACCCCGGATTCCCAGCCTCGAACGTATCCCTACCCCTACGATGGACACGCCCAAAGGCGATGACACTCTCAGGGATCCGCCCTCAGAAAAGAAGGGAACCCCTGAGATTGGCACCGTGATGAGGAGGTGCCCAGCATGGGGATAGGGATATGCTCCAGGCTGGTCACCGGAGCGAGCTCGAGGCTCCGCGGGCCTGGGCAGACGGCCCCCGCGCGGCGCGCGCCCTCCGGCGCGCGGAGCGGAGCGGTCGGCGCGCCGCCGCGCGCTGGCTCCCCGGAGAGGGGGCGCCCCCCGTGCCCCCGGGCCCGCGCGCGCAAGCCGCGGGTTCTCTTGAAGGGGCCCCCAAGGACACACAAATAACTGCACACAGATCCCCCACAGTCTCCCATCTTGTCTGGGTTTTTGTCTTCCCCCCCACTCCCCATGTTTTCCCACATTTTCTGGGGAATCGACGATTCCTTGTGTCCGTGTGCGTTTTTTCCCCTCCCGACTCTTCGCGACCCCGAGGGCGGGCACCACGGCGGGAGGAGCCGAGCGAGCGAGCGCTGGAGTCCTGCGCGCTCCGCGAGGGGAGCCCGCCCGTGCTCCCCAGGGGACGGCTTGGAGGCCGTGGCCTCCAGCGTGGGAGGTAGGCAGGTCCACTGACAAAAGGCACCACTCGCTGCTCCCTGCCGCCGATTACCATCGCAGGTCGTTTGCGCTGCCTTGCTCGTGCCGTCTCCTCTCTTAGGGTCGTGCTTGGGTGGGCGGGAGCTCCTCCAAATACTTGGAATACCTCGAGACTTCCAATCGGCCAGGATCGAGGGCGGCCGGTGAGAAGAAGGCTGGCACCCGGGGGGCAGCAGGGACGGCGCCAGCCGCAGCGCCGCTGGTGCTAAATCCACCGATGGGCTCCTGGGACACGGGAACGGCGGCTCTCTCTCTCTCTCTCTCTTTCTCGCATTGACTGGCCAATCAACTAGCGCACACGTCGGTCGGAGACTTCCAGAGACCTCCACAGGACGAGGGTTGATTCCACCCTGGCTGGGAAGAGAACGTAGGATCTCATCTTGTAAGCCCGCTCTCGTTGAAAAGGCAAAACAACGAAGCTATGCGGACAAGAACGGGACACGCCGCTACTCTGAACTTGCGTGCGCACGAGCGCACGGACTTGCACCCAGCAAACATGTGCGCACATGGGGTGCAGTCGCTGGGATCCCCATGTGTGTGTGTGTGTGCGTGCGTGCGTGCGTGCGTGGCGTGGCGTGGCGTGGCGTGGCGTGGCGTGGTGTGGCGTGGCGTGGCGTGGCGTGGCGTGGCGTGGCGTGGCGTGCGTGCGTGCGTGCATGCGTGGCGTGGCGTGGCGTGGCGTGGCGTGGCGTGGCGTGGCGTGGCGTGGCGTGCGTGCGTGCGTGCTTGCGCGCGCGCGCGTGCGTGCGTGCGTGCGTGTGTGCGCGCGTGTACGTGCGTGCGTATACCTGTGTGTGCCTGTGCGTGCGACTGTGTGTGCGGCCGTGTGTGTGCGTGCGCGCGTGTGTGCAGGGCGTGTGCTGGGCAGGCGGGACGGGGGGGGGTGTCTGGCGTGCGAGCGGGGCGTGTTCTGGGTGGGCGGGCCGGGGGGGTGCACGGCGTATGTGCCAGCGGGGCGTGTGCTGCGGGGACCGGGCGGGGGGTTGTACGGCGTGAGTTTGCGTAACAACAACCGACTGCACGTAAACAGCGCGATTGTGCGAAACGAGAGGTTGCACATAAACGGTACAACACAATCATCGATAACGCACCATTCCCGTGCAACTCTCAAATTCTTCTGCGGGTGAGGGGGGGTGAGGGGTGTTTCGATAACTCGTAATTGCTGTTGCACTGATTTGTATGTTAAACTTGCGTGCGCTTCGAAACTTGGAGCCATAATGGGGCTACCTTGTGGTTCTCTTGGGGCCCTCCTGGAGCTCTTTCTTGGGGCTCTCTTGAGGTCCTCTTAGGGCCTTCTTGGAGCCCTCTTGGGGCTCTTTGGGGGCGTCTTGGGGCCCTCTTGGGGCTCTTTTGGGGGGTCTGGGGGCCTTCTTGGGGCTCTTTTGGGATGCCTGAGGGGCCTCTTGGGGCCGTCTTGGACCCTATCGCGAAAAAAAACACGGGGGTCCTTAATTCCTGTCCCCCCCTCGGAGGCTCAAAAATGCCGTCTTGGGACTCTCTTGGCCCGCTCTTGGAGCGCTCTTGGGCGCTCTGTGGGCCGTCTTGGGGCCCTCTGGGGCCCCTCTTGGGGCTGTCTTGGGCCATCTATGGGCCCTCTTGGGGCCTCAAGAGCCAAACGGAGGCGAAAAAACGAGAAGGCAACAAAAACATACATTGTCCTTAGGTTTTTACTTTGGCCTCTTGGGGGGGTCCTTGGAGGCCTCGGAAAGCACTTGAAATCGTCTTGGGGCCGTCTTGAGACCCCTTGGACGTGTGTTGGAGGCTATCTTGACCCATCTACCGCTATCTTGGGCCATCTTGGAGGCAATCTTGGAGTCTCTGGGGCCCTCTTGGAGCCATCTTGGGCTATCTTGGACGCTGCTATGGGTCGGCCCCCCCCCGTGAGAACCCAGGGAGGGGGGGGGAGGTAAACCTCCCGAGCAGGGACAGGCAGGAGGTTGGAAAAGGAGACGCTCTAGACCACCTGCTCCCAGAAGGCTGGTGAGATTTGTACTGTTTACGTGCAGTTGTCCGCATTCGATCTCGCACCGCTTGCGTGCAACAGACCATCTTGGACCAGTGTGGGCAATTTGGCCCGTCTTGGGGCCAACGGGAGTCCCTACTGGGTCGTCTCGGACGCATCTTAAGCCGCGTTGGGGACCTTTTAGGCCTTCGTGGGGACCCAGAGCCAAGAGAAAGTTGACAACAACTCGATTTGTGGAGCATATCTCGAGCGCAACGGCCGTTTTGATGATCTCAGGTTCCCTCCGAAGCAATTTCTTGAAGAGGTCTCGAGCGAAACGCCCATTCCTCAAAACATATTACCACGGGCAGCGAACGAGCCACATTTCAACGGCAGAAGGACCGTAGCAAACCCACCCACACTTCAACAGCCACCAGCAGCTACACCGCAGCATGCTCGCAAACGCACCCACATTTCAATTGCCACGACACCGCCCGAAAACACTCCAAGAGGACCCCTGGCAGGGCCCGAACAGACCCAACATGGTCGATGAGCTGTTTGAGCCTTTTCGAGGGTCTGTTGGGACCCTTTTTCGAGGATCTGCTTGGAGCCTTTCGAGAGCCTGTCGTTCATGTTCTGGCCTCGTCGGGCCTAATCCCGCAAGCTACTCAAATACCACCCCCCCCATGAAGCCAACATCCCAAATGTTAGAGGATGTCTCGAGCGGGACCTTCGTGTTGAAACGTGGGTACGGTTGCTGCCGGTGGTATGTGACATGTTGGTCTGTCTGTGGTGCAGCTGCTGATGGCTTCTGGGATGTGGGCGCGTTTGCTGCGGCTGCTCTGCCGTTGAGCTGTGGGTGGGTGTGTTGCCCGTGGCAGCGGACATTTTGGCACGTGTGCTGCCATCCTGTGGTGTAGCTGCTGGTGGCAGATGAGGTATGCTTACGCCTGCTGCGGCACATCTGTTTTGATATGTTGCTATGTGTGTTGCCAGTGGCAGTTGAAATGTTGATAAGTTTGCTGCCATCCTGTCGTGCAGCTGCTGGTGGCAACTGAAATGTGTGTGCATTTGCTGCGGACCTCATGATTCCACAGCCCACCTCCTATGGTTTTGGGTACGTTTGCTGTCATCATGTGGCGTCGCTGCTGGTGGTTGTTGAAATGTGGGCACGGCTGCTGCGGCCCTTCTGTCGTTGAAATGCGGGTACGTTGGCTGCCAATCACAATTGAAAAGTGGGCACGCTTGCTGTCATATATTTGTGAAAAGGACAGTTCCAATGTGGGCACGTTTGCTGCGGCCCTTCTGCCGTTGCACGGCTGTCCCCCACCCCCCCCTTCATTGTTTCACGACTTACCCCCGTCATGGTTTCGCGCCTGTCCCCTTCATGGTTTCACGACTCACCCCATCAAGGTTTCACAGCTGGCCCCGTTCTGTTCTCACAAATGTCCAACCCGTCGCTTCACGACTCGCATCCCCGCTGTTTTCACGACTCACCCCCCTCATGATTTCACCACTGTCCCCCACCTTCTGGTTCCACGGCTGTCCCCCCCTCGTGCTTGCACGACTACCCCGCTCATGGTGACGACGCCGACGACGACGATGATGACTATAACGATGATGATGATGCTGATGCTGATGATGATGATGCTGATGATGATGCTGATGATGATGCTGATAATGATAATGATAATGATGATGATGATGATGATGATGATGATGATGATGATGATGATGATGATGATACTGATGATGATGATGATGATGATGATGATGATGATGATGCTGATGATGATGATGATCATGATGCTGCTGATGATGATGATGTTGATGATATTGATATTGATGATGAGCGATGACCAGCCTTGGGAACGAGACCTCGGCCGGCGCAAAGAGCAAGAGACGAGACGAGGACAAGCCTATCCGTCAGTCCACTCTCGATCTGATTGCAATGGGATCTCTCGCTGCGGGGGAGCGGGTGGCCTGAGCACGAAGCCGCGCACGGAGCGCGAATCGAGCAGCGCCGGGCCTGGCTGCCCCACTGGCACGCAGCTGGTTGAAAGCAGCGTGCAACCCACCGACCGCCAGGGCAACCGAGAGCAAGACAGACGAGCCACCTTCGAGGCAGGCCGACGCGATAACCAAAGCAAGGCAGGGATCATCGCCCCGGTTGGATGGAAGAGCAGGCAGGGAGGCACGGACTCAAGGAAGCATGCACGGGCACGACATGCACTGGGGAATAGCATCACCACCTACAGCATAGCAGCCAAACTTACATCTCTGGCGACCATTTCGGAATCGGCGCGAAATGACCCAAGCATTAGCCATGGTTTTAATAATCGACTTAAACTATACAAGAGCCTAGTTTCTTGCCTATCAAGACGCACCTGGACCTGGCCAAGTCCGCCCGGGAACGATCGGTCGGAATCCAGCAATTCAGCCCAGCACACAAGGCAAGGGAAGGCGAGAGAGGAGGGAAGAGACGCA
Source organism: Prorocentrum cordatum (assembly GCA_963575745.1). Taxonomy (NCBI): domain Eukaryota; class Dinophyceae; order Prorocentrales; family Prorocentraceae; genus Prorocentrum; species Prorocentrum cordatum. The sequence continues at coordinate 212,291 of CAUYUJ010008158.1, read as the reverse complement.
ATAATTCGCGAGCGACCTTGCTTTGTAATCCGGGACAAGGATTCGAAGGAACCGAGGGGATAGCGAGAAACGACTCGAAATTCTTAAGCACGTTGACGAATACCGAGGACTGATACGTAGGCGAGCGCTGGTAGAACAACGCGCATGCATTATCATGCTGGAAATCGTTAAAGAAATTGCGTGGACGGGTAGATTCATCAGACTTCAGGGCGGCACGACATTGCGCAGCACGGGCATGGCGTGACAAACTCCGAGCCGAGCAGCTGATGCCAAACGAGGTCGCATCCCACAACGTAGCGCTGGTGAAGGAATCGCGCGGTGCACGCGGTAACTGCTGGAGCGCCTCGCGCTCCACTGCTACACTGGCAGCAGGAGCCTGGAACGAGTGAGCAGCATGCTGGACCACAGGCTGGCAATTTATGTTGTGCATGTTAATATGTCCTGCGAGTCCTTTGCGCAGGGATTTGACGTACCTGGAGCGTCTCATAAGGGAGTGGAGAGGGGCAGCCCGAGACTCAGTTTCATCCCCGACGCCCAAGAAAACACCGAGGCAAAGACCGACGCGATCGATTTCTGCTTGCGACACCCTGAGTTTCATTTCCCGACAGTCCTGGCGGAAGGACTCCTCCGCAGCAACAGTGCCCAATACAAATTGACATTTCTTCGCGTGCAAGACGAAAACAGCAATCCCGATGTCGTCGGCATGAGCGCACGGGCGGGCACGGACAGGAGCGAAATCACATTTAACCCGTCGGGGCGATGGGTCCAGTGCGAGCCCAGATAGGAGGCCAGATAAGGGGCAACCTTGCTTAATCCCACGCCGAAGCTGGAAGCCCCCAAACACCGCGCCATTAAATCGGACGTGGAGGAAGATACCAGCATACAGATGGATAACAATAGTCTGATACCACACACGAAACCCCATATATTCTAAAACGAAAAACATCCAGTCATGAGATGTGCTAGGAAAATGTTGACGGATATCATAGAAGGCCACGCCGGCACCAGGGGCTGCTTCGCATGCTGCAACCTGGGTAAAAATGCCATCCAGCGCGAGCACATTGTGGCCACCAACAAATCCCCGCTGGTCCTCATCAGTAGTCTTGCGAGCGGCTCGACCTAGCGGCTGAGCAAGTGCACTACAAATCAGCTTACAGTCACAATTGCCAGGCGCGAGAGGACGCGCGTCAACAACAGGCTTACAAGGGTCGGCTTCCAGCGCGCCCTTCGGTTGCCGAAGGGAAGCAGGACAGCAGGACTGTCCTGCCGAAGTTCGGCAGGACAGCGAGACAAGCATCATCTTATTATGGCGGGATCTCGCCAGTGCACATGACATGAAGATACTGTTTGTATACCGTACTTCCACCCCAAACGGAATGCCATCTAGACCAGGGCTAGAATCACGAGCACGATTGAACAGTTCGTTAACACGTTCAGGGTCTAGCGCCCAACTAATGTCCTGGGGGGGCGTTTTGGATCCGAGGGAGAAGCTTCTCCATGTCCTGACGGGGAGGCCGAAAAGGGCGAGCCACTTTGGCTGAATGGTCCTGAAGGTGGTCAGCACAATTAGAAGGGTTGGTGCGAGGGGAGCCATCGGAACCCACAATGCCTTGGAGTCCCACTTGCTTATGACGGGGGGCCCAAGCACGAGAGAGCCTCTCGACTTGTGCAAGCTCAGCAGTCCTGGCCTGAGGCGAAACAGAGTTGTCACGAACGAATTCAACTCGCTCTTCTCTTATTCGAAACGGCAGAGGGCAAGAGGGAACTAGTTTATATATATATATATATATAGATAAGGTCTGCGTCGACCAGGATGGCAACTTCATCTACGAAACTCGGCAAGACGGGGCCATCTTCTCCAAGCCAGCATCTCTGACGTGAGTCCTGCCTTCGGCGAGCACGGTCGCAACGCGTGCGCCACGCAATCTTACGCCACACGCAGCGCGAACTGGATGCGCGCATACTCATGCGCGCGTCATGTGCAAAAACATGCCTGATATACTTGACTTCCTGAATGGCAGTAGCAGGGTCATCAGACAGACCGTGCTCTTCGATGGCAACCTCCACTTTCACGCCAAAATCGGGTAGGCGACAGAGCCACCTGGTAAGCACGGGCACCGCATTCGGCTTGAACATTGAAGAGCAAATAGACACAGGGACATGATCGCCGACATCTCGCAGTTCGGCCGGCTGCACCTCCAATCCTGCAGCCGGCGCAAAGTCTGAGACGATGAACGGCAGCAAACTGCAATATATTCGGTCCAGGCGAACCGTGCTGAGTAACTCGTCAATACGCTGGTTGGCATGTGCGCGGCTGTCTTGGGCAAGCTCGGTATATTGGGTGAAGAGACTCGAGGCGCGATCGGGCCCGGGGTCAACATACTGACGGCCCCCCCCAAGAGCACAGGAATTCCAATCACCTCCAATGAAGACAATCGAGCTCACGGGGTCCACCCCACGAACAACATGCGCGAGATATTCTTTCTTGCCAACAATACTATCACAAGGACTGGGATCGGAAAAGCACAACGTGAGAGAGCCATGACGACCTCCCATTGGCAGAGCAACACAGCGACCTTGTAATATTTCAATTGTATTGAAGGAGTCGAAGTGCATGTGTAACCGTTCGTGGACAAGAAGAACGACACCACCACTGACGCCATCAGAAAAGAATGGTCCAACACAACGATGGTGAGGGAGGAGACGACAGAGAGCGCTATGATCCCCGACGTGCCCGTGTGCTCCCTGAATTAAGAGAGCGCAACATTTGTTCAGCGAGCCTTTTCGAATAATAATAATAATAATACAAAAAACGAAGAGACGTGTTCCGCAAAGCAGGAGCCCCGCTCCTGCACCGAAGAGCGTGGCAGCATTCCACGAGCAGACAGAGAGACGAGCTCGCGCCAAACATGGGATAGCAGAAGACGAATCAGAGGCGCCAGGGGGCACAGCAACGCCGCAAGGCGGCGAGCAAAGCGGGGCAGGGGCAGGCAGGCTCCTTTTTATTATCATCATGTCCGGCATCCCGTGCGTCCTCGCGTCACACGGTGTTCAGCGATCTGATGATCGGTTCGATGTTGGCAGCTGTGAGGCCCCAGTGTTCGCAATCCTCTGCGGTTCCAGAATCGTCTATTTTGATGAGTTCGGAGGCATCATATTCCATTGTGAGCGCCACTGAATCTGAGAAACCCGAGCATCCGAGCCTGCGCTCTGCCGACCATCAGGTTGACTGCTTTAACAACTGCATCGTGGGCATCACAGCCTTTCCAAGGTGGCGCTGGCGCTTGCGAACTTAATGAGCTAGGTTTCCAAGGCAAAGAAGCTGCGAAGTCTTTTGCTGGTGGCCGTCCCCACGCCGACGGTCAGTCCACGACACCCCCGCCATGCCGAAACACGTCGCGAACTCCTTCGCATGCTGCTCCGCCGACCAGATGATCGAGAAACTCTGGGAGGACCTGTGAAAGTGAGGGGTTGCTGCATCAGCAGGGAGATGGGCAGGGAAACGAACGACCAGACTTTCCCAGGTGGCACGTCTCGTGATATCGAGCACTATGCGCGGGCACGCGCCGATCCAGCGGCGGCACGGGTCCGAAGAGTCGCGGTGAGGAGCAGGCTGGCGCAGCCCGCTTGCCAGCGAAGCGGGCGGCTCCCAGGACCCAACCGACGAAGGAGAACATCTGAGACGTTTGTGGCGATTGCCACCAGTAGTGCTGCTGCCGTCGCCGTAGTCTATATCCTCTTTCAGGAATTAAACAACCTCCGCGCATTCGGTATAGTTCGCCTCGAGCTGCTTTTCGAGCGTGGACATATTGACGTTGACCTCGGCCATCTGCGGCTCCAGGTGGACGAGCCCCGCGACAGTCTGGCCAGTCTGGCGGATGGAGTTGCTGATTGTGGCCATGTTTTGTGCTTGTTGCGCCCGGATGGCACGCAGCAGCGCCATGACGCCGCCAGTGCCCATGGCTAGAAAAACCGAAATGCGAGTGAACGGGAGATGGGAAAACCCCAAGCCGCTGGGCAGTTCACTGAGGGGATCGTGAGGGCGTAACCTTGGGGGACCGGCCTTGGAATAAAAGTATCCAGTGGGTCCCCTAGGAAACCGCGCATATTGAACGAAAACGATTTGAGCCAAAATGGCTACGGATGATGCTGTTGATGACGATGAGGACACGGAGGGAAAAGGATAAATATTATGATGATGAAGATGGTGATGGTGATACGCATGCTCGTTCTTGGGTTGATGTTGTAAAAAATATCGGGCGTATTGGGGTGTTTTGTTTGGGGGGCAGTTTGGAACCGTCTTCGGCAATTTGAAGCCCTCCAGGAGCGAATTCAATTTGAAGCAAATAAGGGAACGCAGTCGGCACTTTGATGTTCGGATCATGTATCGAGTGTAACCGCTCGTTTCGGGCTTCGACGTCCCAACACAACTCGTCGAACTTCCTACTGCTTGGAGATCCACCGAGCGAAACGTCAGTGTTGGTGGGGATCCGTAGATCCAACTACAGGTCTCAAAACCTCTCGCGCGCAACGGTGTCTCGATCGATATCAAACGTTGCAAGCTAAGACGCCTCGAAGAAACTCATGCAACGTCCAACGTTTGGGGGATGTCTTAGGCGGAATACCAATTCCTGATTACCCGAAAGACTTCGCTACCGATCTGAATATATTATTGCCCCCCAGGATGTCTCAAGCGGCAGCCTCATGTTCAGCAGAAGACAACTCGAAACAACTCGTTCGACGACGAACTGTGTGTGTGTGTGTTTCAGTGCGCGGCCTCAGAGGCCCCGACCACTTCCTTGGGGGGCAGTTTCTCAAAACGCTTTAAAAATTAACCGGCTGCTCCCAAGAACAATCCCCTGGGGGTACTGACGTTCGGGCGTCTGGCAGGGATAATCAACGATTTTCCCGGCGAAGGTGATGATGATGATGATCCTGGGCGCTCGTGTAGACTGACCTTGTAGATCTTGGCACAAGACTGACTCGAGAGATCTCGAGTCTCGTGGCTACAACTTGCCTGCGCAAGAGAGGTCCTTGGCGCTCCTGGCCAAGAAACCTCTCTTGCGCACGGCCTCGAACCACTCGCCCATGCAGGCTCGGCACCAATTGGAGCCGTCCTTGCACGGGAGGCACTTGGTGCATGAGATGATAGCATATTCGATTCGCAACGTCCCGCGGGGATTATCAAGTTCGGCCTCCGCGCCCCTCTCCACAATTAAATCCTACTCACACGGGGTTTTAAACATAGACGGGGGAAATGGGGGGTATGATTTATCGGGGGCAGTCGGTTACTGAAGCCCCGCCCCGCCACAATGGAAAGCAGGGCTGAACCTAAACGTTGTGTCTCGTGTTGGTTTCGTGGTGTTGTTCGTGCTGGTTTTCCTGTTTCCCTATCCCCTGCCCAACAACGAAAAACAAAGCATAGCCGAAGCCCAGCAAAATATCGTTGGGCCCAGCCTTGCTTAAAAGTTTCAGTCCCTGGCGCCCTCGCGCCACAGAAGACTACCTTGAGCGCTCTCCACTCCGACGCGCAGCGTCTGAGAGCTGATGAAACACGTCGGCCGTTGGTTAAGCTTAACACCAACACTTTCCCACATAGGCAGCTCAGCTATACAATGTCCATGTGCTGCCCTCTGCAAACAGAACAAGCACCAGCACGCTCCACGAGTGGGAGTGCAAGGATGAGACTGAGAAGCGGAGAATCAGAAGCGGAGAACAGCTGGGGGAGCGGCAAGCGGTGCCGCTCCCTGGCACCTTGCCGCAGCCCTGTCGACGGCGCTCGAAAGCGCTTTGGGGCGGACCTAGTGAAAACTGCCGCCACCAGAAGCAAAAACACAAACCCCGGCAGAAATCGTGCCGCATCGGATCGTCGAAATATTGGAATCGAATCGGATCGGGCCGATCGGAAACGACATCGAGTCGGATCCATCGGGTCGAAGTATAACATGGCATCACAACAGACACGTGGCCTGAGAACAGACTGACAGCCTATCCAGGCCTGCGCACTGGACCAAAACAGAAAGCTCGTATAGGTGTGAACATGTGCTCCAGAAAAATCGTCGATTTAGCTTTCCTTTTCGACGCCGTGCTGGACATATCTTTGAACGCGAGGCAAATTGAGCCAGGACTCGAAGCTGTGCAGAAGAATTGAGGGAGTGAGTAAGGGGAGCCCCGAAAACGTTCAGGACGAGTTGGGAAGGCCACTCTGACCATGCCATGAACCGAGTTCAAGTTTCAGCTGACACACGCACGCATTGCCCAGCATAGAAATCCCCTTCGTCTGATTCAGCAAGGAGTTCGCATCGCCATGGGTGGAGGACCCACAGATTGCGAGCAGGCACTCTGATGGATTCGAAAGGCTGCTGAACGGTTGGAGGGCTTGGGTCGGCGCAAACAGTATCATGTCCTGGGCAACGGTGCGGCCAATGCAAAAGGCTTGCTTCTCTAAGACGACTTGTGGGCCCCCGTACTGAAAAGGGCCAGCGTCCACACCGACCGTCATTGATATTCACACCCTGCTGGTGCGGCTTCCAACAGACGCCTGCCACCCCAACAACAATGGGACCCTCGCGGATGGCAAACGGCACGAACCCATCTCGGAGACATTCGCTGTGCCCCAATCTGGCGGACAGAAATTTCGCACACCCTCACACTTCTCAGCGGAGGCTGATCGCAGAGAGGACACGCAGTCGCAGCCTGGCGAACGACGGCGGCGGCGGCGAGGGCGGCGAAGACGGAGACGCCGCGGACGATGGCGGCGATGGCGCGAATGTCCCGAGGCCCCAGCACAGCTGGCCGGCGGGGCCGCCCCGCTCCGGCAGGGCCACCGAACACAAGCCGCGGCGAGGCTGCGTCTGTCCTCCCGGGGGCACGGGCGGGAGGCAGGGCCGAGGGCCTCCCGCGGCGAAGCGCCCGATGCGCCTTCCGGGTTTCCTGCTCCCCCCGCACATGATTCCAAGACTGGCCGCGGCGGTGCGGGTGCCAGTGCGGCTCGGAGCGACGGCGACACGAGCGAAACCGAGCCCACCCAGCGGTGGCAAGCACGGCTGCGCGCACGTGGGCGAGAACGGTCTTCGTTGACTCTCCACGCGCACAATCACCACACACACACACCACACAACGCGCCCCCCTCGCCCCACCGTTCTGCTGCGCGCCACCAGCCTCCTCCCACCCTTCCCGAACTTTCCCTCCTCGTCGTCGTCGTCGTCCTCCTCCTCCTCCTCCTCCTCCTCCTCCTCCTCCTCGTCGATGTCGTCCTCGTCGTTGTCCTGGCCAGAGGCGGCGGCGGACGCCGCGGTGGATCGGCTGGCGGACCGCGCGGGGCGGAGGCACGCGAGCCGAGTGGGCAAAGCTGAGCGGACAAGAGCGGGAGGCGCCGATCGTTTCCGTCTGGGCTCGCGGGGGGGAGAGAGGAAAAGGATGATGGCGACGACAAGGCGGTGGATGAAGAGGATGACAGCGTGGATGACCGGGAGGGCAGCGAGAAGAGCAGGACGACAACGTGTGGAAAACAAGCGCAAGGACGAGGAGGAAGGGACGAAAGACGACAGGTACGAGGAGGAACGAAGCGGGACCACCCCGCTAAAAACATATGATGAATCTCGTGAGTCGTCAAGTCTTGGAAGGGCCCCACCCCGCAACCCACCGGCGACCCACCCTGCGACCCACCTCGCCACCGACACCATGTTGATTCTGTAACAGCCAAACAATTCGGCGCCTGCGCTGGACTTCATTGCATTGGTTTAGGAGAGTGCCACCACCGCGCGACCCACCCGCCGACCCACTCGCGACCCACCCCGCGACCCATCCGAGGCCCCACCCGCGACCCACCTGCGACTCACCCGCGACCCACACCACATCAGAGGGAGGGTCCGAACGGTCTTACATTGTCCCTGGGTGCGTGGCTGAAAAGGGGATCCGCGGTTAAGATTATGATTGTTGTTGTTGTCGTCGTCCTGCCCGCGACCCACTCCGCGACCCACCCGCGACCCGCCCGCGACAAAACAACGACCAACCCGCGACCCACCCGCGACCCACCCGCGACCCATCGACATTTTGTTTTATATCATCAACATGCGCCATCAGCGGGCTCGCTACGTATGTCACAACAAATCGGCGCCTGCGGCGGGCCTTTTAAAATTTTCGGTCCAACCTCGTGAACCGCCCGCGACCCCCGCCCCCTCGCTCTTGTCCACAACTGCGGGGGCTAGCACATAATTGCACACTTGCGAATGCCCGTTGTCGACGCTGCTCAGCCTGTCAATACCACCGGTGCGCTATGGCACGCGAGCAGCCGGGCGCGCCACAGGTGACGGGCGGCAGCGCAGCAAAAGAGAGCAAAGACAAGCCCCCTGGAGCGACGGCAGCGGCCGCCGCTCATCGCGGACACATCCCGCCCACCGGCCCTCTCAGAAACCAGGGACAAGGATCCACTCTTAGGGGATCAACACATAAACGCCCGCGCACCCGTCCCATCATCCCCCCTGCCCACCCCCCTCCTTCACCCTCCCCCCCCCCGCCCCTCCAAAGGCCGTCGGCTCGCCCGAGGGGATACGAGAGGTGGGGGCTGCCTTCGTCCCGCCCGCGGCCGGTCCTCCGCGCAGCGCCCGCGCGCCACACGGCCAGCCCCGCCGCACTGCCACTGTGGCCACCAGCGTCCTCGGCGTCATTCCAGGGTGACTGGGATCCTGCAGAATTCGAGGCGGCTGCGGCTGCCAGGGCCGCTCCGCGGGAACCTGCAGCCCACCGGGCCGGTGCAGTTGCACAGCCGCGGCAGGTAGCGCTCCGCAGCGGCAAATGGCCTCGGCGTGCCCAAAAAAGATGGCCCGCCCACTGCGATCAGAGGATCAGGCCAGATCCTGCGCCCCCATGTCCCTCAAGAGCAGATCCTGTGCCCCTTCTCCTGCGGGGAACTCTGCTCTCCCGACAGAAAAGGGGCGAGGCTGGCTGGGCCCCGTCGCGGTGACCACGCCGCCGATGGTCGCAACCGCGTGACTTCTCGTGCGCAGCCGGAGGGCACGTGTTTGCACTCGCAGTAATTCGCGCACCTGGTGCGTCTAATGCCCTCATCCTGCTGCACGTGTTGTTGTGCGACACGCGGGGGAGAAGAGCTGGCTTCTGATTCCTGACGTGTTGCAGATGCCTCGTCGAGCGCGGGGCAGCGATCCTGACAACGCTCGGATCTGGACGGTGGGCGTTGCGTCTTGGTGGGGGGGCGATGACAGTGGCGGGCGGAGAGACGTGCACCCTTCGTGCCCCTCGTGGGCCCCAGGGGGCCACGTCGGGGCCCCTTGAGGACACAAGAAGTACACCGTTCTTCACCCCCCCAAGTATCTAGACAAGCGCGCTCCACTACTCGCACAAAGTAACTACTCGCAAATAGCCTGGATCCGCCGCGGGGGAGCCACGATCCACTACGTCGACACAGACGTTGCTGTCGGACGTTTGCGAGCAGGCACTCTGCGAGCAGTGGAACGCGCTCGGCGATTATCGCCCCCCCCCACCACGCAACGCCCGAAGACACCACGCCAGCGATGCTGCCGGGCTGAGCGGGCGGCGTTGGAAGTCGCGAGGGCCTGAAGAGGTAGGGGCAGGCGTTGCAGACCAGCGGCAGGGTGGCGTCGCCAGACCACCTTCACAGGCAGCAGGTCGGGCGACGGCAGAACTGGGTTTAGTGAGACCTGGTTTAGTGCTCTGTACCGGGGACGCCACCCCCAGTCCAATTCCACTATCCGGAACTGCCGTCACCCGTAAGGCACCAGCTACGGCAAACCTGGTTTAGTGATTCCAATCCATATTTTTGTCTTCGGGTCCCAATCACTGACCGGCTCCACTTCACCGGGGTCCTGGCTATATCCGCAACAGCAGGTGAGTCGTACCCCCACGGGTCAGAATTCTGAAAAGCCAACGGCGGGGCTCGCAATCCCACCAGCCCTTAGGGCGCAGGTGGTCTGGGGTGCTTCGCCTTCCATCTCCCCATCTTCCCCTTCAGGGAGGGGTTTATCACTGTTCCTTATTCATATACACTCCCTCCCCCACTCGACCGGCGGCCAACCCAGAACCCTGCCGACTCCACGCGGGCCCGCCCCCCACCATCCCTCCCGAAAACAATACAACCCGCTCTCTGCCTCCACATTCGGAGCACGCGCGGCCAACCCACTGCACCCCCCCTCCCTGTTAAAAAAACTAGGCGAAGTACACGTTGGGGCCAAGTCTTGAGTCACGTTCGTGAGGCCCGCGAGCACTTTGTATTGTCGCTGACAGGGAAGGCGGGAGTGTCAGCATCTTCCCTGCTGTGCGCAGAGCAGCCATCCTTGACAAAACAATACAACATGCACCTCGCGGCTAAATCTGGATCATGCGCGGCCAGCCCGCAATCACTGCCAAGTAATGTGTGACAGGGACGGCGGGGGTGGTGTCGCGTGGCCTGCTGTGCGCAGGCCCGCCAGACACAATTATGGGCAATGGTTTTCGACGAGCCAGGGACCGACATGTTTCCCGATGTGTGCTGTCACGTGCGCAAGCGCACCTGACGCACCCTGCACGTGCCCCTAACGTAGCGCACCTGGCGCGGCTGGAGTGTGCGGCACACCTGGCGCACTCGGAGCACGTGGCGCATCTGGCGCACCAGGCGTGCCTGGCACGCTCGGGCCCCAGGGGTGCCTGGCGCGCGTAGCGCCCCTGGCACGCATGGCGCACCTCGCCCAAGCGTCGCGCACCTGGGGTCGGCTTTGGTTCCCAGTAGCTGCCCATCCAAAGACGACCGCTGAACATGCTCAGGCTCGGGTGTTACTTATTTGTTGGGAGGGCGGGTGGGAGTGAGCTAGACGGGCGGGTGGGTGGCTTGACCCCACCCCCTACCCCCTACCCTGGACCTGGACGGGGGGTTCCGCGAGGGGTTAGAGCGTCCAAGATAATCCACGATGGCTCGAAGAGCGCCTCGGGGAGCCCAAGATGAGCTTCAAGATGGCTCAAGATATCCCAAGATCCTTCAAGATGGCTCCCAAGACGCTCCAAGGGGCCACAAGACGGTTCCAAGACGGCTTCAAGTGGCCAACGAGCTTCCAAAGGAGGCCCCGAAGAGGCCAACATCCTTCCAACACCTAAGGAACATCTGTTTTGTGTTTTCTCGCCTTTTCGCTTCCGATGGCCATCCGAGGCCTCAAGATGGCTCCAGAATAGCCCAAGAGGACTCCAAGAGGGCTCCAAGAGAGGCTCAAGAGAGCCCCAAGACGGCCCCCAGAGCACCTAAGAGCGCTCCAAGAGCGCCCCAAGAGCGTCCCAAGAGGCAACTTCTGGGGCTCCCGAGGGGCAGCGCTAATTAAAGCTCCCCTCTTGTTTGGTCGATGTCCTCCAAGATGGCCGCAAGAGTGCTCCCAAGGCTCTCAAGAGCGCCCCCAGAGGACACCAAGAGGCGCCCAGAAGGCCCCAAGAGGCACCCAAAAGGCATCCAAGAGGCTCCCAAGAGACCCCGAAGAGGCCCCGAAGAGGCCTCCCCGAGGCACCCGAGACGCTCCAAGAGGCTGGCGAACCTGGCGCGGCTGGAGCACGTGGAACACTGGCGCACGTGGAGCACGTGCCGCACCTGGTGCGCCTGGCACGCTTGGGCCTCCAGGGTCTGGTGCATCTGGAACCCGTGGCGTCTGCGGTTCTTGCGCGCTATGCTGACTCCCGGGTGTTAGGTATGTGTTGGGAGGGCGGGTGGGAGTGAGCAAGACTGCTTGCGGGCGGGTGGGAAGCTTGACCCATCCCCCTACCCCCTACCCCTGAACCTGAACGGGGCGCCCCCCGACCCACTGGAGCGTCCAAGATGGCCCATGATGGCTCCAAGAGGGCCTCAGAGAGCCCAAGATGGTTTCCAAGACGGCTCCAGATGGCTCACTATTGCTCAAGATGGCTTCCAAGATGCTCCGAGTGGCTCCAAGACCGCCCCAAGACGGTTCCTAGTGGCCTCGGAGCACCCCCAAGAGAGCCCCCTGACCAAGAACTCCTTCTAAAACTTTGAGACCATCAGCGCTGTTTGCTGTCTCGCATGTTCGCTTCCGATGGACGTTCGAAGCCTCAAGATGGCTGCAACATGGCCCGGAGGGCGCCAAGGAAGGCCCAAGAGGGCTCCAAGACGGCCTCAAGAGCGCCACAGAGCGTGCTTAGAGTGCTCCAAGAGGACCCCAAGAGGCGAAGTTGGAGGCTCTAGAGGTGCGGCGCCAACCAAAGCTCCAGTCTTCTTTGATCGATGTCCCACGGGATGGCCTCATCAAGGCCCCCAGGGCTCCCGAGAGAGCCCCGAGAGGCCCCAAAGAGGCCCCCAAGAGGTGCCTAAACGGCCCCAGGAGGCCTCAAGAGGCCCCCCCTAAACGGCACCCAACACGCCCCAAGGGGCCCCCAGACCACCTAGAGGCATCCAGGACGATCTAAGAGGCATCCAAGGAAACTCCTGGGCATCCAAGAGGTCTCTGGCCTTCTGCTCGCCCTCGTCCTGCTTTTCATCTGCAAATTCTTTATTTTTCATGTATATCCTCCTCCTCCTCCTCCTCCTCCTCCTCCTCCTCCTCCTCCTCCTCCTCCTCTTCCCTTTCCTCCTCCGCCTCCTCCATATACTCCTTCATCCTGCTCCCCTTTCAACAGATAACGGCTGCCTCGCATGTTGCTCCTACACTTCCCTGGTCACCCCGATTATCCTGGGAATCGTTCCTGGAGCGCACTCTAATGCGCTCTGAAGACGGAATTGCGAGGACTGATTTCTTTAGTCGCAGCGCGGCAGAAGCGATGCACACGCGCGCTCGAGTCAGCCGGGAGAGGACGAACTAGTCGTCCGGCGGCACGAGGGGTGGGGGGGGGCGGAGCGCGGCCGCAGAGCTGGGAGGAAGAGGGAGGGCACTCACTGAGCGAAAGCCTTCGACGGGAGTGGCCGGCGCGGCCAGCCCGCGCTGAGCAGCCCGGCAGCAGTCGCGGAGCGGCCCCGCGGCCACCCCCAGGGGCCGAGGCAGGAGCTGCAGGCGCGGAAGGAGCAGCTCGAGCAGAGGCGGCACGGGAGGAAACTGAGGGCGGACCCACAGCAGCGATATTATTGTATTACACGATGCTGGCTGTCTTCAGTGTCGACTTCACCTTGTCCTATAGTTGGGTAGTGTGTCCTCAGTATATCATGCAGCACTACACACGTCAGGGCGGCTACAATCACTTGCGACCGAGCTTGTGGTCGTCCCCATGGCGTCCAACAGGGGGTCCCATGGCGTTCAGCACCGCGCAAGGCGGTCGCAAGGCGTCTCCCTCGCACGGCGCTGCTGGGCACTGTTCGGTAGCTGCTGGGCGCTATTGGAGCGCGACTCAGCGCTGTTCGGCGCTGCTGGGCACTATGGAGCGCTATTTGGCTGTGCTGGGCGCCACTCGCCGAGGTGCAAATCTTAGAACATTCGATTACAAAAAAAGGAGAGCGGGAACTTTTGTGATTTACTGTCTAACTCCAACCATGCAAGTGATGGCTCTCTCAGAGATCCCGGCCCAGCAGCTGGGCGCATCCGATTTCGAGTAAAGGGTCTAGCGCCGAACACACACACACACACAAACACACACACACACACACACACACACACACTTACACACACATAGAGAAAGAGGAAGCTGGCGCCACCGTCACCAAAGACCCGGAGGCCCCGGGCGGGACCACTTGAGCCCCTACGCAGCCTGCTCCACGAACTGCCCGAGGCGTCCTGGGAACCCCGCGGGGACCGAGAGCCCGCTGCCCCTGAGATGCCTCTCCTGCAGAGTTGTCGCGAGACCCGCCGCCACCAGCGCAGCAGGCGCGACTGCAGCACCCGCGCGGACCAGCGCCACACCTTGAGGGAGCCGGCAACGAAACGCGCGGAGAAATGTAAGAAGGAGCGGGAACTGCGCACATTCCCCGATTCTGGCCGGGCCCATCCCTTGCCGTCGCTCGGACCCCCATTTCTCGTGCATTTCTCGGTTTCGTGCATGTTTTTTTTTTCTCGATGGTCCAGGATGGTCCTCGATGGTCCTCGCCGAGGAGAAAATGCACACGTCCGAGCGATGCCAAGATCCCGAGCCCGGGACTGGTGCGTGCGCCCTTCTGCCCTGCCCAGGACGGCATATGCGCACCGAGCCCGGGCCCCCGCGTGGGCCTGGCCAAGACCGGTGCACGCGCACAGTTTTCTCTGCCCCAGGAGCAGAGATCGGGAATCATCGTTGTTACAATCCTGGAACATCTCCCTGTCCCTAAGCTGGGCATCGCCTCATCGCGATGCCAATCTTAGGGATTCCCTTAGTCTTTCAGGGCGCATCCCTAAAGATTGTCATCGCCTTTTGGCGTGTCAATCTTCGGGATAGGGATAAGTTCGAGACTGGTGACGTTGGGCGTTTCCATGGCGGCTGGGGCGGAGCTGGATCATCCGGGGACATGCCCTGGGCTCGGCAGCCGAAACGCCCCCGAAGATCACCACAGTCTGGCACATTGATAGACAGGCGCGTCCCACTACTCGCAGAGTAACTACTCGCAAATGGCCTGCATCCGCAGCGGGAGATCTGCGATAAGTTACATCGAAACGGACATGTGTTTCTTCTGACGTTTGCGAGTATGCACGTTGCGAGCAGTGGAACGCGCTCGGTGAATGGAAGACTCTCCGGTGCGATGGCCACGCCTATGTCGAGCCCAATATGCCACGTCAAGGCGTGCTGCGACAGGCGTGTGCTTCAGCCACGGGCGCGCCTGCCCAGGCGCTGTTCCCACACTGGACATCCCAAGAGCTGCCTGGGCAAACCAGGTGGCGTCATGACTAAGCCCGTGCGCGGATCTGTCAGCCGCACCCCTCCGATGCCCTCGCAGGGGCTGCCCTCGGCCCGGCCCCCGCTGGAAGGGGGCAGGCCGGAGGGTGGCACGTTCTGCTGCCCCGCCGTGCACGGTTCCCACGGGGCTCTGCACCCTCTCGCTCTCCGCGGGCTTACTGGACAAGCCACCACGGCGGCTGGCCACCCGAGGCTCACGCCATCCCTACCACCAGTCGCGTCCCCTTCAGGCCCTTCCACCTCATAGGCCTTCACGGGAGCCAAGGGGTGCCTCGAGGATCCCACCTGAAGCCCTGGCAGGCCCCAAGGATGGGCCCCAGAGTGTCATGGCACCCAGGGCAATCCCAGACAACCTCCAGGACCTCAGAACCCACTGCGACGATCTAGGAGCATCTCATGTGAGCTCCAACTCTCTGATGGTACCCCCAGACACCCGAAAGCTGCCTCCCATGTGGCGCAAAAAGGCTAGAGGTGACATTCAGCATAGCTGCAAGCAGCTCCTAGAAGCCGTCAAGACGGCTCGCGCTGGTCACGGGCGAAGGGCACATGGGTTTCAAGTGAGTTTCCCAGCCATCCTGTGGTGTTGGGCCCTCGTCTGGAATCAGCAGCGCCCCGCGACTCTCACCTCACAACGTCTCGAGGGCAGAAAATCCACCCCGATAACAATGACCCCGACAAGCGAAGCCGTTTAGTAAACGCACCCAAAGAAGGAATCAAACAGGGCAGGACTGTTTAGTAAATGCCGAGGGCCGTTCAGTAAACGCCAATCGTGCGGTCTGGGTGGTTTTTCCTCCCTTGAACGTCACCCCTCCCTCCTCATCCCTCCTCCTGTGCATGTCTCTGAGCTCCGCACTTCCGGCACACCCCTCACACGCGTCGCGGCTCCATCGGGAGCCCCACCGAAGGCCCCAGCGGCAGGGTCCGCATAGCGGCGTAGCACCCATTTCGGCACACCCTTCACACGTGTCGTGGCCCCACAAGGAGCTGCCCCTCCGTCGTCCCACCTACATTACCATACTCGCACCCGACATGGTCGGGTCCATCGCCCGGATGATTGCTTTATCGACCAGGTTACCGCCATGTCGATTAGCCTCTGCGACCTCCTGACACCTCCGAGACCGTCGAAGAGGGTACCCAAGAGGGGTCTGGAGCGCTAGAGGGCCCTGAAGGCCCTAAAGATCGCCCCAACAATGTCACAGCGATCGAGCTCGCAGGGATGAAGGGAAATCGGAGGCACAGAGGCTCCACTGACGGCCCTCAGAGCCAAGAGAGCGCAGCAAGAGCCGCCAGAGGGTGCCCGGAAGAGCCGCAAGGTGCATCCAGGAAGCAACCACGGGGCTCTCAGAAGACCCCAAGTAAACTATTTCGGGGGCTGGCTTGGCTGAGTCCCGCTTTCGTTTTAATGGTGCCCGCCCAATTTGCTTCACTAGCGCTCCGCCACTTCCTTTCTCACGACAGCTGGCATGGAGGTTGTTTATGGGTGGGCTGGTGGGGATAAGGTACACGTCATGAAGATGACATACGCTACGCAGGTTGTGAATTTCTATAACCCTACACACCCCATGTCTTTGATCATGCTTTCCTTGCGTAGTGGAAGAGCGCGGCAGAGCAACTGGATATGGAAGCGGACATGCTGCATGAGAGTCCAAAACGATGAGAGAAGCAGGAGGGTGGGGCGGAGCACCCACAGGGTGCGACCAGCACAGAGGGGCGCAACACCCTGGCCAAAAAATCCAGGAATGGGAGCAATGAAGAAACATCGGCGAGTCACGGAAGGTTCCGCAAGCCCTCTGTTCCAGTGCCCCAGGTCCCCTTCGGGAAGGAGCTTACCCCGCACCTCACCCCTTGATAAAGGAAGTCCATCCACTGGGGTCGGCATCAGGGTTTCGCGACGCGCTGGAGCATCCCATGGCACAGGGATTCCCCCGAGAGGCCCACTCAATCAAAAAGAACTGATTTCACCGAACACTTCTTTGGTTGGGCCCTCGTGTTCAGTGGAGCGTTGCTGCTCCTCATCTCGTCTTTCGTCCCTCCATTTTTCTCCCTGCCACCTCCCCTCTTCCGCATCTTTGCCGCCTCCCTTCTCCTGCATTCGAGTTCCTGCATCGCCCTCCTGGGTGCCACCAGCTGCTGCTCTGGCGCTACGTTCGCTCCAAAATAAGACCTTTCGTCCATGGACGCTGCCAACTACGCAACTGGAGCCAGTTTCGCAGGTTCCAGCTTCGCAGCAGCTGGAGCCAGGAGCCGGGCGCGGCCCTGACCAGATCCACAAAAGGCCTCGCCCACCTGTGCGCCACGAGAGCGCAACCAGGGCCACCGGCGTAACTCCCTGGCGAGTCCCAACGGAAGGCGGCCCTGCGCAAACCTACACGGAACCTCGCCTCCTGGGCGCTGAGCTGCGCGACTCCCGCCGCTGCCGTGGGCGTCGGGGAGGGCCGGTGGGGCGGGACCCCTGGAGATCCAGACGGGGCCTCGCCTCCCCGGTGTGTGCTGCGCAGCTGTCGCCACCGTCGTGCCTCGTCGCGAGGTCCGAGGGAATGGGGTCCCAGCCCTCCTCCTCCTCCTCCTCCCTCCTCCTCTCTCCAACTCCTCCCTCCTCCTCCTCCTCCTCCTCCGCCCTCCTCCTCCTCCCTCCTCCTCCTCATCCTCCTCCTCCTCCTCCCTCCTCCCTCCTCCTCCTCCTCCTCCTCCTCCTCCTCCTCCTCCTCCTCCTCCTCCTCCTCCTCAATCCACAAAAGAACTCGCCTATTCGGGCGATGATAGCTCCGCA
>CAUYUJ010008158.1:124722-189722 GCA_963575745.1 Prorocentrum cordatum | reverse complement strand
AAGGAGGGGGGCTCGGGCCCGAGCGGAGGCCGCCGCCGCTGCGGCCGCCGCCGCCGAGCGTCGGAGGCCGCGGAGGCGACCAGGGCCGAGCCCAAGAAGCTGAGGCCGGGCATGTCCCCCGTACAGGGGGCCTTCTCGAGGAGAAAGAAGAGATCCCCCCGAAAGTGCGCCAAAATGGCCGAAGAATGCGCCAAAAATCGTCCCCTGACTACTTTTTGAGTATTCTTGGATATCGCCCCTGTAGAGGGACAGGCCCGACTGGAACCTGAACGGTGTTTTTCGTTTTCGTCTTGTGTTCGTTCTCCCTCGTTTTGTCTTCAATTCGCCTTTCACGCAAAACGAAGTCGAAACGAAAACGGCCCACGCAATCGCCAAAACACCGTTTAGGTCCACCCCTGGAGGCGACGGCAGGACAACAAAAAAAACGAGCAGAGAGACAGCTCGGGATCACAGAAGAGCTGGCAAGGCTGAAGGAAACATCGGGGACCGCGGCCGTTCCGGAGCGTGCGGGGAGCGTCTCAGGAGCGTTCCGGAGCGCCCTGAACCGATCCACCTTCTGGGCCTCACCTGCAAGATATTCCAGGCCTCCCGAGCGGAAACCGAATAGATGGGATCGAAGGATCGCGCTGCATCACCGATGCATCGGCGACGTCGGCGTGGAGAAAATCTGGCAAAACATCGCGCCGCATCACAGATGAATCGGCGATGCGGAGCGATCCTTCGACCGGATCTACTCGGACCTCATGTGGGAGGCCTGGAAACATGAGACCCAGGCCGCTGAACGTCTCCATGCCCATCTGGGCCTCTGGGCGGCCCTCGCCCCCCGGTCAGATCGCGCCTAGGGAGCCGCGGCCGACCTGAGCATCTGGGGGGGCCCAGGATGGCCGAAAAGCAGTCCAGGACGAAGAACGAGCCCGAGGGTTGAGGGGGGGGCCGCGTCACAAGACCTACAGAAAGCTCCTCGTGGCCGCGTCCCTCTCAGGGGCAAGCGCACCCCGAGCAGGGCCCGTCCCTCGTGCAGGGCAGAAATCCCTGGAGCCCGATCTCTTTGATTCGCGAAAGCGCCAGTGACTGGCACCCCCTCATGAGGGGCAACGACGGGGGGGGGACTGGCATAGTTGAAGGGGCCCAAGGACACACAAATAATAGACACAAACAACAGGATTCCCCATATTTTCCAAATTTCTAAGTTTTTGTCTTCCCCCCCATTTCCCATATTTTCCCATATTATCTGGCGAATCGACGATCAATTCTGCCTGTGTGTTTTCCCTGCGGCGATTCGGAATTCCACCTCCCAGGAGTTGCATCCTGGCCTTCACAAAACGCCGACGCGGCACTCCGCGAGGGCAAGAGGGCGCCAACGCGGGCCCATGAGGGGCAACGATAGGGGCATAGTGGGGGAATGCATCCATCTGGAATCGGCGATACATCGCCGACAGATCGGCGATGGGCCCCGGACAGTGAATCCGCACCCTCCTTGGCAGGTTGGGGCTATCGGGCCCCTATCGGCGATCCATGGGCGAGTGGGGGTCGATGCATCCCGCCCTGTGCCCATCCCCCCATATCGTTGCCTTCCCTTTCCACCCACTGGTCACGTGACGATTTGCGCCAGCGCCGGGTAGCCACTCTTAGGCACTGCCAGACGGCGCCAACGAGAATCTTGACCTGCCCCTTCCCCCCCTCCCCTCCCGCCCCCTTGATCACGCCCGCCATCGCCAGGCCATAAAAAAAACGTCACCTGTCAGAAGGAATATCCCTAACACAGGGCGTGCCCAAAAAACAAAACACATCCTGCATGCCTCCGGCTACGCAACGGCACTCCCAACAATGCCCTCGCTGCACCTCGCGTCCCCGATCCAAACCAAGAGAATCCCGGAAGTGGCCAAACAGGCGCTTCAAAAGGGCCCCCAGGACCAAGACGCCTCCAATTGACAGTCAACATAGGAAACGAAAACGCAACTGGAAAGAATATGAGAAAGAGGCTGACGACAAGGGGGTCCAAGACCACAGTCAGTGCAAACAAGGAGCTGATGTGGAGAGAGTCCAAGGTCGACCTCCTTCCTGATTTGCCGCGTTAACACGGCGACGGGATTCACAACAGAGACATGGTTATAGGGGGGCTGTGGGACTCCATGGGGGAGACACACACACATCATACATATGCAAATGTATGTATACAAACATAGATGCATCTAGGCGCTCATTAGCCAGCGAAGACCCCACAATTGCTGAACAGAGGAATGAAACAACACGGGGTGCCAACTTTGTGTAATCTGCGGTTGTGCTATACACGTGGTTCAAAGGATGTGGTGCAATTAACTACCCTGCACCGCGTTTACTCACCGCCACTGCTCGCACAAACATCCCACCCTCCCACCCGCAACGTGCCTGGCAAAATTCATGACGCGGGGGGCGGCGGCGCCACCGATGACGACATCGATGATAACATCCTCACCGCCGTTGCTCGTCACCGTGAGTCGATGATGAAGGTGAGCATATCGACGATACTCGGACGCGCGCGATGACAAGATGACGTCGGCAACGTCTGCGGCAATGACGAATATGGCACCAGCGACGACGATGTTCAAGAGGGCGACGGCACGAACGATAACGGCGTCAATGATGGCAAACACGCTGACGATGCTGATGTCCACCTGACGATGAGGCAGGTGATCGCGGTGATGCTGACAAAATGAAAAAGGAAATCCGCGCGCGTGCGGAAATTCAGCAAATACGTCTGACTGATCATGCGCGCGCGGCGGTGCGCGCAGGTGGCCCGCGTCGAGTTTGTTGCAAGGGATCCGCGCCCTCGGCGCATGACAGGAGTATCGCGGGTGCACCGCGCGGTGACATGAAATCTTAGGATTTGGCAGAATTCATAACAGTCCTAAGGATTTGTATGATTTTTAACGTGCGCGCGCGGACAAGAAATGTGCAAACTAGTTGTTGCAAAACCCTTTTGGTTGTTCAGATGTTATGCTGAAGCGCTTGCAAACACGCGTAGTGTGGCACGAATTTGGCAGGGGCGCGCGCGCGTGCACTTCGTCCCATTTGCTTGCGCAAGGGATTCTTGAACACTTCTGATTTAGATAAACGAGTGTGCGCGCACTGAAACTTTTGCAAAGGATGGCGGGGGGGCGATACCGGTTTGGCTGGGATAATACAAGTTCGTAACTAAGATTGACGGGTGTGCAGAATCA
This sequence comes from Prorocentrum cordatum, assembly GCA_963575745.1. NCBI lineage: Eukaryota > Dinophyceae > Prorocentrales > Prorocentraceae > Prorocentrum > Prorocentrum cordatum. Next base: position 186,522 of record CAUYUJ010008158.1, on the reverse strand, counting down.
TATTGAAACTGCAATACGAAGCGGTGACCCGTTAACTCGGGGGGGGGGAGTAGGGGTCTATTCTTCTTTTGAACAGGAGAATTGATTTTTACAAACGAATTGACATATGCCATGCTCTCGCAAACATCCGACCCACCCAGTCGCAAGTTGGTTTGCGAAACGCATGCGGCGGCGATTGCGATGAGTGCTTGGCGCTGGCTGGTGCAATTCTGCGGCCGGGCCAACCCGCGCATGCACGCGCGCGCAACGGCCAGCTAGGTTGGCGCGACCGACGCGGCCGCGGCGGCGCTGACAGCCGGGCACATCCCAGCGAACACTTCAGTGCGCATGGCAACGTCGATAACGGTAGACACGGCGACGATCGCGGCGACGATGCTGACAGCGACAACGGCACGGCCAGCCACGGCACCAATGCTGATCACGCCAGCGACGATGACGGCGTCTCCGCGTCAGCGATGAAGGCTTGGGAGCGAGTTCGACATGCGCGCGCGGCCGACGCGCGAAAGTGGCCGCATGGTATTATTTGACACAAATCGTGCCACCCACCCACCCCCCGCACGCGCGCAAGGGCGCTCGAAGGATTTCGGCAAGTGGCGCGCGAGGCACTCCTCACATAAGTCCGTTGAGATATTGTAAACCGATGGTTTTCTTGAGGATTCGCCAGCGCGCGAGCGCAAGTTTTCGGGGCACTCGGCTTTGACATCCTCGCGACACCTAGCAAATTTGTGAGCGATTCTTCGCGCGCGCGCGACAACGCGCGCGGCCTCCCATTTTGTTGCAACGGGTTTTCGCGACAGCACGCGCGCAAGGGCGTTCGAACAATCTCGACATGCGCGCGCGAAGCCCGTTTGTTGGCATGTTCTGGAAATGCTGACTAACCTGAGCTTTTCTAAAGAATTCGCAAGAACGCGTGCGGGAAATTGCACTGGAAATCCGCGTTGCCAAAAACAAAGAATGTTTCTGGGACGCACGATTTGAAGCCGCTACGAAACCGAAGGTGATCGAAGGATTCCGGCATGCACGCGAGACGACGCGCGCGCGTGCACTTCGTCATGTGTTTTGCAAAAGGTTCTTGGAAACGAATGGGTTTTCATAAAAACGAATGAGAACCGCATTTTTTTTTGCGCAGTGGATGGCGGGGGGGGTCGGTGCCGGCCTGTCTGGGACGGTACGCATTCATATTTACAATGGGCGATGAGGCAGAATCATTTTTTAAAAAAAACTTGTCACACGAAAAGGTCGACCGTTAACTCCAGGGGGGGAGGGGGGGATATCCCAATTGTAGTTTAGAGAGGCGAATATGAGTGGTGGATATATGTGGTGCGCAGCTTACGCGGTGCAAAGGACGCGGTGCAACGCAGGTCCTGCAATATATGATGTACGTGGTACAAAATATGCGGTGCAAAATATGTGGTGCAGTTCGCCTTGCCGAAGTTGAAATTGTCAACCCCATTGCTCGCGCAATCACCCCACCCACCCTGTCGCAACTTGGCTTGCAAAACGCATGCGGCGGCGATTGCGATGAGTGCCCGTGCATGCACGCGCGCGAGGCGGCCAGCTAGTTTGGCGCGACCGACGCGGCCGCGGCGGCGCTGACCGCCGGGCACATCCCAGCGAACACTTCTGTGCGTGTCGGCGACTTTGGCGGGTGTGGCACAATGGCAACGTCGACAACGGTAGCAACGATGATTATAGAAGCGGTGTTGGCGACACTGATAACAACGGCGACGGCATGGCCAGTCACGGCGCCGATGACGCCGACGACGATGATGGCGTCCACGCGTCGGCGATGATGGTTTTGGAACGAGTTCGGCGTGCGCGCGCGGCCGACGCGCGAGTGGCTGCATGGTATTATTTGACACGGATCGTCTCCCCCCAGCGCGCGTGCAAAGGCGTTAGAATGATTTCGGCATGCGGCGCGAGTAGCTTGCTTGGCAGAAACCAATCAACGTGTCTTTAACAAAAAACGCATGGGCCCACTGAGAATTTGCAAGAGCGCGAGCACCGTTTTTGAAAACTGACGTTGCGCAACCATGTGTTTTAACGCACTCGATTTTGAAATCCTTACGCAACCGAAAGTTGAGGAGGTCTTTCGGCACGCGCGCGCAACGACGCGCGCGCGCGTGCACATCTTTTCATTTTGTGCCAAAGACTCTCGCGACAGCACGCGCGCAAGGGCGTCCGAACGATCTCGACATGAGCGCGCGCGAAGCCCGCTTGGTAGCATGTCGTGAAAATTGTCACAAACCTATGCTTTCGAAAGAATTCGCAAGAACGCGTGGAAATTCTATGTTTGGAAACCCGTGCTGCGAAGCCTCGTGTTTCTAGACGTGTTTGGGACCTTCGATTTTGCAATCCTTACGACGCCAAAGGTTTTTGAAGGACTTCGGCATGCGCGCGCGACGACGCGCGCGTGTGCACTTCGTTTCATCTGTTGGAAAAATATCTTGAAAACGGATGATGTGTGCTAAACGAATTCGCGCGCATAAAATGTGTTGCAGAGGATGTGGGGGGGTCGATACCGGCCTGACTGGGATGGTACGAGTTCACATTGAAGATGGGCGATGGGGCCGAATCAAATGCATTTGGCAATGCGAAAAGGGAGAACGATAATCCCGGGATTGTTCTTATTGGAAGAAGAGATCCTTTGCTCTGCAATCCACGTGGTGGAACTTATGATGCGCCATCTCCGTGGTGCAATCCATGTAGTGCACTCTACGCAGTGCAGTACGCGTTGTGCAGTGTGGGCGTCGATGCGGCGGCGACAGCGACAACGTAGCCACCAGACCAGCAATCAGGCCCAAACGACTGGCGGCGACGACGCGGCGGCGGGGCGGCGACGGCGACAACACCGCTGGCAGACCGACAAGTAGGCCTACACGACGGGCGGCGACGAGGGGGCGGCGGAGCGGCGGCGGAGACAACATAGCCGCCAGACCGACAGTCAGGTCCAGTTCCTTAGCGAAAAAAATATGAAGCCCTAAGTGCAAGCACTGTTTGGGAAACAGATGTTTTACACCACTGTGCCCTGAGGCGCGAGTGGGAGTGTCCTCGAACCCCTTGGAACACTGAAAACATGTTCGATTCAAAAAGGGGCCGCGGGCCCAGATTATCGGATTTGTTGGACGTTCTCGTGCGCGCTTGAGGTCGATCGCGCGACTGCTGCACAGGCCAGAGGGCCCCCAAAGGGCCCCAAGAGGGCCACAAGGGGTCCCCAAGACGGTCCCAGATGGCCCCGAGTGGTCCGAACATCGCCCCAAGACGCCCGAGATGGCCCACGAAGGCCCAGAAGGCCCCCAAGATGGCTTGGAGACCAGAAGCTCCGAGGTGCCAAAATCATTGCGTTGTTTGGCAGGGGTCGTGCTTCTCCAGCAAGCGCGAAAAGGTATCCGAATGATTCCGACGCGCGCGCGCGAGAGGCCCGTTTGGTCGCATGTGGCAAACATGTTGAAAGCAAATGGTGTTCTACAGGATTCGCAAAAGCACACAGACTTTTGGGAAGCAGCATGATGCGAAGCCACTGTTGTTCATGTGTTCGGGGATCTAGATCTTAGGAATTCTGACGCGGCCAATGATTTGACACAGATTTCGGCGTGCGCGCGACAACGCGCGACTGTGGACTTTGTGTCAATGCTTGCATGGAGGTCTTGCAAATTGGTGATGTAACTAAACGAGCGCATGCGCATGCGCATCTATAAAGTGTCAAGGGCGAGGGGGGGATGCCGACCAGGTGACTGGCGCGGCAGTCCGCGGAACCCCTCCTGGATTCTTCCTGAGAGTGTTTGACGGTTTGCCCAGAAACCTGTAACAAACATTCCAAACACTTTCCAAAAGAATTTTCAAACTTTGGCGAGACCGCCCAATGCATTCAAGACAACCTCCCAGACACCTTCCAGAAACCATTTAAACAACCGTCCAAACACCTGTTCAAACACCTTCCCCAAAAAAATAAAACATTAGCCTGGCGAAGGACCTAGCCATGTGCAGTTGTGGGTGCCGCAGTTGAGTATCGTCTTCGGTGGAGAACCCTATGGATCCACGAAACGTGTGAGAAGTTCGCCGACATGAGGGTGGAACCGCATGCGGGCGCTGCCACTGGGGCCTTCGGTGGAGCTCCCTATAGGGCCACGACGGACCCTGCTAGTGGGGCCGTCGGTGGAGCTCCCTGTGAGGCCACGAAGCATGTGAGGGGTGTGCTGAAATGGAGGTGGAATCGCATGCGAACCCTGCCGTGTGCCGAAAAGGAGGGTGGAACCGCATGCGAACCCTGCCACTGGGGTCTCCTGTGGAGCTGCCTAGGGGGTCGCGAAGCATGTGAGGGTGAGCCGAAATGATGGGTGTAACCGCATGCGAACCCTGACGCTGAGGCCTTCGGTGGAGCTCCATATGGGGCCACGAAACGTGTGAGGGGTGTGCCGAAATGGAGGCGGAACCACATGCGAACCCCGCCACTGGGGCCTTCGGTGGGGTGGAACCGCATGCGAACCTTGCCACTGGGGCCTTCGGCGGAGCTCCCTGTGGGGCCACGCAACGTGTGAGGAGTGGCGTGGGACCGCATGCGAACCCTGCAAGAAACATGAAAACGCAAAAACGCCCTGGTGAAGGTTGTCGGGCTGCTGTGTTGAGGAAGCCCTCCAATGACCTCCCTGAGGAAAGTCGGTGCGAATTGTTTGGAAGAGTCCGTCCAGCAACCTTCCTCTGGGACTCGTTTGGAGCGAGTTGGTTAAACAAATCGTCAACAAAACCTTGCTGAAAAGGGTCTTGGGCAAAAGTTCGAAGAAATCCTCCAAAAACCTCACACGGGAAAGTGCTTGGACTGTTTTTCTAGGGGGCCCTCCAAAAACCGTCCCGGGGAAAGTTTGTTTGGAAGATTGTTGGACAGCAATATTCCAGCGACCTCCCCCAGGAGAGATCGTAGATGGCTTGGTCGAAGTTACCCGAATCAAACCTTCATGAGAAAAACAAGTTTTGAATTGTCTGCGGAAGAAGTCGTCTTCGAGACAGTGTTAACACGTGTTGGAGGAAACCTTCCAAATTGCTTCCTCGGGGAGGTCGTTGGAAACACTGGAAGAAACCTTCCCAAAAACAGGTTCCCCAGAAAAAGGTCGGGCGGTTTTTAGGAGACATTCCGAAAGTCTCCTCAGGGAATGCTTTTCGGAAGGTTGCCGGATGAAGCCCTCCAAAAACTTTCCTCGGGAAGGTTTTTGGGAGGTCTTCTGGCGGGCGCCCTCCAAAAACCATCCCCGGTGAAATGCTTGAGCAACTGCTGGAAGAATCCATCCGCGAACCTTTCTTGGGAAAATATATGAAAACGTTTTTCGGGGGGAACTTCCAAAAACACCCCCGAGAAACTTGATTGAAGTTGTTTGGAAGAAGCCGTCCGAAAACTCTCCTCGCGCAGGTTGCTGGAATGTTTGTTTTGTTCGTAAACCTTCCACGAGAAGGTTGTTGCAGGGCTTTTTGAAGAAACCTTTTTTCAAAACCTTCCCTCAGGAAGGTGTCTGGATGGTTTCTGTTGGAGGGCACCCTCCAAAAACCTCACCGAGGCAGGCTGTTGGTTGGTTTGTGGAAGGAGCCTTCCAAAACACCTCCTCCAGGAAGGTTTTTGAAGGTTTCGAGAAGGGCCTGGCCGAACAGCCGCGTCCAACTGCCAGCCCAACTGGGGCGGCATGATCTCAGATTCAAAATGAGCGATGCGACGAGGCAGAATCACACGTAAACCGCAGGCCCGGCGGCGACGAGACGGCGACGGGGGTGGCGACGGCGAGCAAGGAGCCGCCAGCCAGGCCAGACGACGTGCGGCGACGAGGCGGCGACGGGACGTCGGCGGCGGCCACGGAGCCGCCAGACAACCCGCCAGGCCCAGTTCATGTGACATGCAATGAGAGCTCCTACGTGCGAGCGCCGTTTGGGGAGCAGAAGAACAAACAACACAAAAAAACGGTAACAGGTCCCCCGTAGTGGAGTTAGGAAAGGTCCCCTGGCGCGGGTCAAAACGGTTGTGGATGCCATGACAATGGACACTCTGACAATCCTACCATTGAATTTAAGATGTGCTCAAGCTGTGCAAGCCGTGTTCTCACAATGGTCCAAACATGTTTTGACATGTTTAAATTATTTGTCATATGGAGACTATTTGGAATTATCTAACATCTGTGAAACATGTTTTAGACATCTGGGCATTATTTGGCGACATGCTTCCTCTCCGTTACGCAATCGCCTTCCACAACAGAACGGCAAAAGCGCATGCCCCCTGAAGAGGGGGCAGGGCGCACAGGCACCCCGAGGGCCTCGAGATGGACCCAGGTGGCCTCGAGGCAGCCCCCGCAGCTTCCAGGACGCCCCGGGACGGCCCCGAACGGAGGCCCACGAAGCCCTCGAGAGACATTCATGAACACTATACGGGGCGGTTCTCCTCAGAACCCCCAGAGAACCCCTGGAGAACCCGGAGAGCCCGGAGAACCCGGAGAACCCCGGAGAACCCCGGAGAACCCCCGGAGAACCCCCGGAGAAGCCCCGGAGAACCCGGAGAACCTGGAGAACCCGGACGGCTCCGAACGGACGCCCACGAAGCCCTCGAGAGGCACCACGCACTGTCGCTCCAAGTGTCTGCGCGATGTTTGCACGCTGGGCCTTTCGGACCTCGAGGGGCCCCAGGCAGTCCAAAAGGTCCCAGAAGAAGGCTCGAAGACTCTCCAAGCGGCCCGCGAAAGGGCCCCACGACAGCCCTTGTTTTTCCAAGGTAGGCTCGAGGCGTTCCAAGATGCGTGCGGCAATTATTCCATGCGCGAGCGCGCGCGTAGCTCCAGGCGCTTCCCGTGGACACCTGGCGGCGGGTCCTGACAGGGGGGTCCTGAGACGGCCCAGGGAGGGCCCCCGGGCGGCAAGATGCCCCCGAGACGGCCCGAGGCCCCCAAACACGCCGGAGACTGGGTCCCAGGAGAGGGAGGTCGAGCTGGCCTCGAGGGCCTCTCCTTCCAAGGTTGCCTCCAAGACCCCTTACCTTGCCTCCGAGACGCCACCCGAAGCCCCCGAGACGTCCGCGCGAGGGCCTACGAGGCCCCCAAGAAGCCCCCCCCCCCAAACAGACCTCCAGAGGCTCTCCTGACGGGTCCAAAAGCCCCCCCCGTCCTGCTAAGCGGTTGCACAGCCACGGCGGCGGGGTTTCCCGCTGGCAGCTGGATACAAATTAATATGCAAACATACGGTAAGGGCATCGGATCAATATGACGAACCAACAACACACACCCATACCCATAGGGGGGTCGGAGGGGGCTATGGGTGCGTGTTGTCGAATGGGGGTCCCCGCTCGAACGGGAGCGTTCCCCAGGGTCCGACAACCCGCACCCATACCCATAGCCAGTCCTCCTCCCAACGACCCCCCTATGGGTATGGGTGTGTGTTGTTCGTTCGTGACAATAATCGTCAGACAAAGATTCCAGGGCCTGAAAGGCGGTGGAACACTGATGGAGGCTAGGCCATGGATATCGCCGCCGCCCTCGTCAGATGAGGAATCCGCAAGGGTCCGAAGCCTCCGGGGCACAGTCCTCAACGTACGCCGCCACCGTATCAGATGATCCCCCTGCGCACCACAGCTGTGCACGCGCTCCAAGAGCACCTTGCGGGGCCGCGCTGGAAACTGCTTCCCAGGATCTGCTGGGCGAAAGACGATCCGCATCAGAAGATACAGGTGCTGACAGGAGGTAGATGGACAACGTGAGGCAAGGACGAGAATGAGCATGCAAGGAAGCACTGCCGGCGGAACAAGAATCTTTAACTACCTACCAGACCACCCCAACCCAACCCGAAGACCCGAATTTCTGGTTGGGGGGGGGGTACGGGCTTCATGTGTGTTCTCAATGTTCCCCGACCCCCCCACCCACTGGAAATGGAGGGCAAATTGAGGCCTTCGGGTTGGGGTGGGATGGCTTGGTGGGTGGTGAAATATACAAACGCGCACGCAGGTCAGGAAACGGACACGAGCAAGGGAGGCGAAAGCGCAGGGGGGGCCACGCGGGAGAGGCAGGAGGCGCCAAGAGGGCTGGGGCGGAGCGTGATCAAGGCAGGCAACGACAGCAGAAGGAGGCCGTCGGCCGAGCGGGCTTGGAAGAAGAGAGGCCGAGATCGGCCACTGCGCGCGTCCGAGGCCCTCCCAGCGCCGGAGCTCTGACGTGGTGGGTGCAACGGCAAGCCTGCAGCACCCTGCGCCAGATCACCCATCACCCAGACTCGCGCCCTCGCGCGGCCAACCTGGAGGAAAACAGCAGCGGCCCAGCACTCTGGCAGCATCTTCGCGCTTACGTGGGTGACCAAGTTCTGGCCCCCCCAAGCCTGTTCAGGCGAAGAAAAGGCCCATGCCAACGTCGGAGAGACGTAAGACTCCAGTTTGACGCACTCGAAGTTGACCGACGGGACTATCAGAAAATGACGCGACCTAATGCGACATTTGACGCGAATTCCTGCTGAGGCGCCTCGCGAGCCTCCGTCACCCGAAGACGAGCCACCTCTGTCCAGGCGTCGTGGCCTGGCGTCTGCCCAAGCTTTTGGCGCTCCTCGCGGATGTCTTGGATCTGGCTTTGAACCCCCCCCTCCCTGGCGCGCGGAGCGCGCCAGGGGCGGCGCCGGAGGCGCCGCCCGGGGGGGCCCAGCACGGAGCCGAGGACGTCCGCGCGGAGCGCCACAAATTTATGCCTATGGCGTCTTCTGTCCTTCGACTGATGGACGATGCCTCGGCCTTCTCGGAGCGCTCCTGGAGCGCCCTGAAACGGAATGGGAGTCGTCGCCCTCGCGTCCCGCGTCCGCCGGAGAGGCACCCGGCCCCGAGGCTCCACGCGAGCGACGAGAGGGAGACTGCTTTTTATTAGTTTGGGCACTTCTTGCAGATGTTGGATCTTAGTTGTTACTAGCTGTGGTGTAACTGTCCTGACATAACTTACAACAAGCTTAACTCATGTCACAAGTCGGCTACGTAATTATAGGTCAATTATAACTTCTACGGACATAGAGATGATATAAGATGGTATATAACTAGCTGGGTCATTTATATCATCCAAATTGAATGACTCCGAAGAGAGTTCATCCTAATGTGATAACTAATTGTAGCTGAGTTAGCGGCATGGTACCATCAATTGCAATGTCATTATACTCGATGCGGATGTTATATCGGAATTGGCATTTAGTTACGCAGAAGTTGTCGGAATTAGCAGAGAGGTGTTGTGATGATTCCCTTCTCCTTTTTCGCATCTGTAGCTTTGTCGGTTCGAACGCCTGGGCCAAAACGTTTCGGCTCACAACGCAGCCTCATGAAAAACCTCGTTTGATTGAGTCGCTGACGCAGGGTGGTCTGACGGCGTCGGTTGCAGCAGTTCGGCGCATTGTATCGAAAGACGATGGGGAGGCTGACAATGACTGCAAAAATGTCGGGTCCTACGTGTCCCGCATGAAAGTAGAACGCTCTGGTAATGTTGCCCTGGATGTTCTGTTGCTGTTGCCCTGCACAGGTAACACTGAATATAAGTGGGGCATGGCAAATCCTTTTGCGCTCCTGGCTTGTTTAGCCGAAACGAATGTTGGTTTTGCGCATCTTATGTCCACGCATTTGAGCGGCAGGACGACGAACCTAATATGCTGGGAGGACGAAACCACCCCTGAGGCAACGCCATGCGCCCCGATTCGACGACCAAGGTCTGCGCTTTGTATTTCACCTTCGTCGAATTCCCTGCTTACTTCCGGCACGGCGATTACGGATGGCTACCCGTAGGCAGGGCCCGAATGCAGTTGCATGTTCCCTTCCGTCACCATCCCCCCGTCCACGATGAAATCGTGCGTGCGTCTGCGTGGGGTGGAAGGCGCGGGCGCGCGCGGGCGTGGGAGGAGGGGGTGGGTCGGGGGCGCATATGTTTGGGCATTCGGGACAACAGGGTTCATTGGCTACGACGAAATGCAGAAAATCGGGGGCGGTGATTCAGGTTTGTGGAAACACGTGTTACATGTATGCTTCGGCCCTGCGTGGAATTTCACAATTGGTTTCAGGGTGTCGGATGGGTTTCGCATTACATTTCTTATCACATCTGATTTGCGATGTTTCTCCAAGACGAGAAAGCGCATAAAGAGCTAAAGACGAGCAAGGGCGCACAGGGTGTCAGCTGTTGCCACACGTGTAAGAACATGTTCAGTGGAGACCCAAACCGTGTCAGAGATAACCCTTGTATACACCGCTATGCATTCGCCACGACGCAGCAATTCGATAGCCACGACGACGCCTCGATGCGGGAGGCTGAAAATACATTGTCCCAGCAGAAAATGGTTCTCGGCATTGGTGCGTTCAAAAAGTTAGAGATGACGTTCGGGCAGAATTGCGATCCTGACAGCATCATTTGGGTCATCGGTTTGCGCAGATAGTTTAAGCCGTATTCAACTTGTTTTTGGGACTGGATGCATATTGTTGCGGCTTCAGGGGGAACAGCTCAGTACAGCATACGATGTTTCTGCAGGGATCTACAGAAGAGCGGCGTGCAGACGCACGGGATCTCATTACAGAAATTGGACGAGTTCCAATTGGCGGCACTCAGCGACAACCAAAACCACACCTTACATAACAGCTTCTTTCAGAAACGAGTCAGCATGACAGAAGACACGCACGTGAAAGCACTTGCTGCCAAATGCCTCACTGCAATTTCGGGGCATGCGATTTTCTGTAGAATGGTTTTGAAACCCAAGCGTGTCCTTGTAGACCAGTGCGAGCTGATTTTGATTTTGAACGATATCTGCGACATGTTGACATCAGGCGACTTGGCAATTGCGCAGGCCGACGTGTTCGCGCGCAAGATCGCCCAGCACCGCCAATAAATGTTGCGCCTCTGTGGGCACGGTTGCGTGAAAATCAAAACACATGTGTTGTATCACGTGCCCGAATGTTTTCTGCGATTTAAAACTAACGCGTCGTGCTTTTCGAACGAGAGGAAGAACAAACTGGTTAAGGCGACTTGCATTCACATCCCAGGGTCGCATCGGTCCAGGAATTTGCTGGGCAGGATTATCATCGATATGGAAGACAATCTTTCGCGCGCTCGATTACAGGAAAATTGCTTGCTATGCCCGGTTCATGACGCAATGCCATTGGCGAATGCTGTTCCAGGCCCGCGCAGGCCCATCCGTGCCCGGGCATCCAAATCAATTGCGTTCAGGAGGTGGCCCGTCAGACAGGGCATGGTCAGGTCAGCGAGAGCCGCCGACCGTAGCGTGGTGTATTTCCAGTTCGTGTCTGTGTGTTGGAGCAGCCCATCATCTATGGTTTGGGAGCGTTCCTCGACCGAGTCGGCCCCGACGTATTGCAATCATCTGGCAGTTTCGCTAAGATTCTCCCAGCGATTTCATTTGACAGCGCATGCATTGTAAAGATGGCGCTACCCTCCGCACTGCTTCTGTCCTTGCTTAGAAGAGTCGCGGGTGAAGCCCATTATCCCGGCAAAGCAACCTAACAGCGATGTGCAGGAGCATATCTGGAAGCATTCCCATTCAGATTCAGATGAGAATCCAGTTGTAGAATTCTGCTGTTCTCGCAGTCGTAGTCGCATTCGCGATGACAGTCGCAGTGGCAACGGCAGTCGCAGTCACAGCCTCAGCCTCAGCCTGCCTCAGCCTCAGCCTCAGCCTGCCTCAGCCTCAGCCTGCCTCAGCCTCAGCCTCAGCCTGCTTCAGCCTCAGCCTCAGTCTGCCTTCAGCCTCGGCCTCAGCCTCAGCCTGCCTCAGCCTCAGCCTGCATCAGCCTCAGCCTCAGCCTCAGCCTGCCTCAGCATCAGCCTGCCTCAGCCTCAGCCTCAGCCTGCCTCTGCCTCAGCCTCAGCCTGCTTCAGCCTCAGCCTCAGCCTTCAGCCTCAGCCTCGCCTCAGCCTCAGCCTCAGCCTGCCTCAGCCTCAGCCTGCATCAGCCTCAGCCTCAGCCTCAGCCTGCCTCAGCCTCATCAGCCTCAGCCTCAGCCTCAGCCTCAGCCTCAGCCTGCCTCAGCCTCAGCCTCAGCCTGCTTCAGCCTCAGCCTCAGTCTGCAGCCTCAGCCTCGGCCTCAGCCTCAGCCTGCCTCAGCCTCAGCCTCAGCCTCAGCCTCAGCCTCAGCCTCAGCCTGCCTCAGCCTCAGCCTGCCTCAGCCTCAGCCTCAGCCTGCCTCAGCCTCAGCCTCAGCCTCAGCCTGCTTCAGCCTCAGCCTCAGTCTGCCTTCAGCCTCGGCCTCAGCCTCAGCCTGCCTCAGCCTCAGCCTGCATCAGCCTCAGCCTCAGCCTCAGCCTGCCTCAGCATCAGCCTGCCTCAGCCTCAGCCTCAGCCTGCCTCAGCCTCAGCCTCAGCCTGCTTCAGCCTCAGCCTCAGTCTGCCTTCAGCCTCGCCTCAGCCTCAGCCTCAGCCTGCCTCAGCCTCAGCCTGCCTCAGCCTCAGCATCAGCCTGCCTCAGCATTCAAAATGTGGCCCGGGAATGGAGTTCTGGGATCTCGAAGAACACGAAGTGGCCTACAAAATCATGCCCAGGAATGGAGTTCTGGGAACTCGAAGACCACGAAGTGGCCTACAGTTGGCTCCGGGCATTCAAAATCATGCCCAAGAATGGAGTTCTGGGAACTCGAAGAACACGAAGTGGCCTACAAAATCATGCCCAGGAATGGAGTTCTGGGAACTCGAAGACCACGAAGTGGCCTACAGTTGGCTCCGGGCATTCAAAATCATGCCCAAGAATGGAGTTCTGGGAACTCGAAGAACACGAAGTGGCCTACAGTTGGCTCCGGGCATTCAAAATCATGCCCAAGAATGGAGGTCTGGGAACTCGAAGACCACGAAGTGCGTTACTGTTTGCTAAAAAAAGAGTCCCCGGTTTTCCCCGGCACCCGTCCGGCATCTGCCCAGACCCCCCTGGGGAGTCATGATGCTCTCTTTTGACCCTACTGGAAACCTATCAGTCTTCGCTGTTAGGTAGTTTGCCAGGAAAGCTCCCAGAAAAAAATGAGTGCGCTTTAGATATCGGTCCCAAACACTTACACAAACAACAAAAAAGTGGATGCTCAGCACCGCCCACGGACGCATACACATTAGAATGAGGGGGCCGAACGGTCATTAATTGTCCTTGAGTGCGTGGCTGGCGTGGGGACCCGCGGTGGGGATTATGTTTGCTGCATTGTTGCGTTGGTGCGATGTTGTTGTTCGCTGTCGCCGTTTCACCCATCCGCCCCGCGACCCGCCCCGCGACGCATCCCGCGACCCACCCGAAGACCCACCCGAAGACCCACCCGAAGACCCACCCGCGACCCACCCCGCGACCCACCCGCGACCCGCCCGCGACCCGCCCGCGACCCACCCGCGACCCGCCCGCGACCCACCCGCGACCCACCCCGCGACCCGCCAGCGACTCACCCCGTCCAACACCGCGTCACCCCACCCTCTGAGCTCCCTGTGTGCAACTGTTGTGGCTCCAGCGCGCGCGCACGAGCAAAAGGGGTGCTCCTCTATCTTCTCTCGCTCCCTTTGCTTCTCCTGTCCCCTCTCGATCATTCTCAGAGATGCTCGGCGAACACCCCGCTCCTTTGATCGATTTTCCCCAAGATGGCCCCCGAGGCTCCCAAGGGTGCCCCACGACGGCCCCAAGGGGTGCCCGGGAGGCCCCAAGAGGCCCCCAAGAGGCCCCCAAGATGGCTCCCGAGGCTCCCAAGAGGCCCCCAAGAGACCCCCAAGGGGCGCTCAGAGGCCCCCCACGAGGCACCAAAGGCGCACCAAGAGGCCTCTGGGACTACCAAGAGGCCCCCAAGACGACCCAAGAAGACCTCACCTCTGGCCTTCCGGCTCGCCCTTCCTCCTCCTCCTCCTCGTCCTCTTCTTCGTCCTCCTCCTCCTGCTCCTCTTCCTCCTCCTCTTCCTCCTCCTCCTCCTCCTCCTCTCCTCCTCCTCCTCCTCCTCCTCTTCCTCATCCTCATCCTCCTCCTCCTCCTCCTCCTCCTCCTCCTCCATCATCATCATCATCATCATCATCATCAGCATCAGCATCATCATCATCAGCATCAGCATCATCATCATCATCATCATCATCATCATCATCATCATCATCATCATCATCATCATCATCATCATCATCATCATCATCATCATCATCATCATCATCATCATCATCATCATCATCATCATCATCATCATCATCATCATCCGCCTGTTCCTCCTCCTTCCTCGTCCCTCATCCCCCTCCTCATCTCCCCACTCCTCATCATCCTCCTCCACCTGCTCCTCCTCCTCCTCCGATCCCTCCTCCATTCTCCCCCTCTTGGGGTACGACGTCTTACCCGACCCTTTATTCCACTGCATTATATTCCGCATCCCTGATCAGGGCAACTCGACTGGACAGCGTTCCTGGATGGGCTGGTGGGGTTACGCGAAGCGTCTAGAACTCTCAGCCTCGAGCTGGGCTCGCTTCCCGAACCCCGCCTTGGGCAAAAGCCTCTTCTACGTACCCTCGACCACTGTGCAGGTTCGCAGGTCCTGGTGCCATGGTTTCCCGCCCCTCGTGAAGGCCAGGGCCAGGGCTGCCTCGGGGCCAGCGCCGGGCTCAGGGGCGGTTGAAGGGGGGGGGGGGGGGCGTCCGAGACGGGGGGCCAGCAGACCGCGGCCCGAGGCACAGCGCGGACGACCCCGGGGGCCAGGTGGCGCCTCGAGGCAAGGACTGACGACGGCAGAGGGGGTCAGGCTGCTGCTCACTCGGGTCCGAAGGCATCCGGCCCCTGGCCTTCTGAGAAGCAGCCTTCGGCGGAGGACAAACCTCCCTTTAGTAAGCCTCCCCTTAGTGAAAAAAGGGCCTGGGGCCGAAACCGACACCTGAGTGAAAAGGGCCTGGGGCCGAAACCGACGGACCTGGAGCCGCAAAAATGACGGCCGCGACGCCCTCTCGCGAACCGAAAACGGCCAACTCCTGAATCGATGTCCACCCCCGGAATCCTGGGCCCTCTCTGGGGGGCGGGAGAGCTTCCGAGAAGCCCGCCGCCTTCTGGGAAGGCCTGCCCCCGCTCGCCTCCCCCACGGGTTCGCCGCCGAAGGGAGCCCACGGGCAGACATCACTGCACCAGGAGAGCCCAGAATCGAATCGATAGGTCGGATCGGCGATCGGAATGAAGCGGATCGGCGGAAACCGGCAGCCGAGTCGGGAGAAGTCGAAACAACACAAAAAAAGCGGCAGGCTAGCAGGCCTCCGTCGAGAAATCGGAATCCACATCAAAATCCGAGGTCGAATGGAATCGGAACCGGAAGCCATCGGAATCCAAACGACGCGAAGCGGGAGAACCGAAACGAGCCCTGCACTGCACCGGCCACTATATCCACCCCTGGTCCTCTGGGGGAAACGAGGGGGGGGACTGGCATAGGTGGGATGCATCGACCTGGAATCTGCGATACATCGCCGATAGATCGGCGATAGGCCTCTGATAGTGAGTCCGCACCTTCCTGGGCAGGTTGGGGCTATCGGGCCCCTATCGGCGATCAATGGGCGATTGGGGGTCGATGCGGCCCCCCCTATGCCTATCCCCCCCTATCGTTGCCCCTGGTCCTCACCCCCCTCTTCGCCGACCATGGCGGGGGCGCGCGGGGGGGGCAGGGGACGTGTCGAGACAAGGATCGACGGCGAGCCCAGGGGAGGAGGCAGGGGGCTGGCCGGACTTCTCGGGAGGCATCCGAAGGCCTCAGGCCACGATACGTATCCACCTCCCCTAGGATCGTCAACCCGCCCTTGTAGAGGCCTCCTAGATTTGGAAGGTGGGCGAGGGCTGGCAAATCCGTGGCTGCTAAAACCCAGAAGAAAAAAACAATTCCCGGAATAAAGCTCAGCGCACTAAGTAATAAACGGGCTGCTTCCTGGAAGAAAAACAATAATTTCCCAGAGCTCCGTTTTAGCAGCCACGGGTTTGCCAGCCTTCGCCCGGCTTCTGATAGATGGGGTCCGAGTAGACGGTGTCGGAGAATCGCGCCGCATCGCCGATGCATCGGCGACGTCGGCGATGCATCGGCGACGTCGGCGTGGAGAGCATCGGGCCCCACGTCGAGCCGCATTGCTGATGTATCGGCGTTGTGGCGCGATCGTCCGACCCCATCTGCTCGGGCCCCATGTGGGAAGCCTATTCCCTAAGATCATTTGGCACGCCTGCAACGGGTGCGGAACTCATGGTCCGATATGGTTCAAAACCGACAGCGGCCGCTGTTGAGCAGGCAGCCTTCTGTCTGAAAACGGACAACATCCGCGGTGGCATCGACAGCGAGCCCTGCTCAAAATGGACAGGAACTGCTGTCGGTCGTCGTCCCCGCTCTTTGCGTACTACTTTCAATCGCACCGGATCATCACCCCAGCTACGCGCAGGAGTGACCCTGGGCAAGAGTGACCTGAGATACGCGACCTTCGAGGGCGCGGGGGGGGAGAAATGGGGGGGGCACCTCTTAGCGCAGAAGCCACTGGCATCGCATCGCATTCGGCCACCTGGGGACCCCAGGGCGCCCGCACCGAAGGTCACTCCGGCGAAGGTCGGGGGCGCGCAAACATGGATTAGCAATACATGGATTTGACGCGCGGTCGCCAAATCCATGGATCCGGGGAGGCCTGTGCCGCCTCGTTCGGCGGCGGAAATCCGCGATTTCCCATGGGAGCGGGACCCGCCGCTAATCCACGCCCCCTTGATCCATGTTTGCGATCGCCTGAGAAGGGCTACTCTCACGAGCAGGCGATCACCCCCCTGGTGGCCGCCCTGGCGGGGGCGCGGGGGGTGGGTCGGGGGGTCCAAGAGGGGGGGGCGCACATCGTGGCCGGCGGCATGTGCGCGGCCCGGGGGGGGGGGGGGGGCGGGGACAGAATGAGACAAGGAGAGTCGCCATGACATCTGTCTGGGGAGACATCGTGGCCCCCGCCATGATATCCACTCCCCCCTACAGGACACGCGAGAGGACAGAAGACCCTTCCGAGGGCCACAATGCCGTAGGAATGCAGGAGGCACGGGTCGATAGGAACAGGACACAAAGGCACCCTTGATCTGGCAGGGTCGACCTACCAATCCGGGCCGACCGTAATCATCACCCCCCTCTTTGCCGCCCCCAATGAATTAAAGATGTGTTTAAGATGTGTAAAACATGCTCCAGAAATGTTTCAAACCTGCTTTTTACAAGCTCAAAACATAGTTCAAACACCATTCAGAAATCTGGAAATCAGCTGGCAGCATGCCTCCTCTCCATTAATCGACTTCCACAACCCTAGTCATCACCCAGGAGGAGAGGAGGAGGAGGAGGAGGAGGAGGAGGAGAGGAGGAGGGAGGAGGAGGTGGGGGAGGTGAGAGGAGGATGGAGAACGAGAAGCGAGGAGCGGCGAGGAGGAGGGAGGAGGAAGGAGGTGAGGAGGAGGTGGGGAGGTGAGAGGAGGATGGAGAACGAGAAGCGAGGAGCGGGAGGAGAGGAGGAGGAGGAGGAGGAGGGAGGAGGAGGAGGAGGAGGAGGAGGGAGGAGGAGGAGGAGGAGGAGGAGGAGGTGGGGGGGGGGGCGGGGCACGGAGCGCCTCGGGCCCGCGCCGCCCGCCGCCCCCGAGGCGGCGCAGCAGGCCGAGAGGCAGAGCAGCAGCGGCGGCGGGCGCGCGGGCGCGGGCGCGGCCATCGCTGGGGCGGGCGCGCGCGCGCGCCCGTCGGCCGTCGGGCGGCCGTCCGCCGTCGCCGCCGCCGACCCCGCCCTCTGAGCGGAGAGGAGCAGTCGGCCGTGCGCAAGAGGACGCAGCCATAGGGGAGCGAACCAGGACGCGAGCAGGAAAGCTCCAGGGTCCGCGCGGACTCCTCGGGGCCGGCGCTGGGGCCCCCTATAGCGGCGCCTCCGGCGCCGCCCCCAGCGCGCTCCGCGCGCCAGGGAGGGATGTCCAGCGCCGATCCGAGAAATCCGCGCGGACCTCCGCGTTTTTATGTTTACAGTCACCGGCTTAACCGAAGGAGCGGTAAACAAGGAACGAAGCCCTTCTTTTCCAAGGAGTAACGCACAAGGAACGATGAGTAATACGTAACGCATGAGGAACGCTACATGACGCACGCAAGCCCGAGGAACGACCGAGCCCCTTTTGAAAGGCAAGTGCTCCTTGTTCAAGCCGCTTGCTGCATGTCATTGCTCGCCCCCCGAATCTGAGCGAACAGAGAAAATGGGCTGCGCGCAGGATGGCGAAGCGACCCGACGCGGTGGCGTACGCTGGCCGCCAGCGCAGCACGCTGCACCGGAAGCGGCAGGGGCGCCCACGCGGCACCCGCGCGCGGGCAGCTGACGCACCGACGTCGGCGAAGGCGGCCCCGTTGTCTCGCGTCGCTCCTCTCGCCGTCGCTCGGATTACATTCCCCGTGCACTGCTTGGCCTCGCGCGTGCTCCTGCATTTGTCCTCTTCCTCCTCCTCCTCCTCCTCCTCCTCCTCCTCCTCCTCCTCCTCCTCCTCCTCCTCCTCTCAACACGATCCAAGATGGTCCGTGAGATCGTTTCGTCCGGCGATGACCTGGGCTATATCCTGTGGGGGGGGGTGGAGGTGCTGGCCGATGGCCCAGCCTTCTTCTGCAGTGGGCGGGTGCGCGGAGGCGGCTGCGGATGCAGCGGTGCAGCGACGCGGAGGCCACCCGCGCCCAGGCCCCCTGGGAGGGCGGTCGGGCTCGCTGGACGGAACACTCGTGTGGAGCGTGCGCGAGCGGCAGCCTGACAGCACGTCATGTTGGATGTTCGTTCTGGGGACCTTCCTGGAGCCACTCGCTCCACTCGTGCGTCGAAGCTGCGTCGAACGTCCGTCGATCTAGGTCGAACCTGAGTCGAACTTGAGTCGAACTTGAGTCGAACTTGAGTCGAACTTGAGCCGAACTGGGGTCGAACAGATCCGTTAGGTGGGCTCCAGGAAGGTCCCCAAAACGAGCATCTAAGTCATGCCTACCCCTCTTCGGGCCTGCGCAAGCGAGGAGGGTAGATCATCCAGGCGAGGGGGAGGGGGGGGGGGCGAGCGGGCCCAGCCTGAGTTGTGGCGGGACCCTTGGAGCAGCAGTGGAGGAGGAGGAGGAGGAGGAGGAGGGAGGAGGTGGAGGAGGAGGAGGAGGAGGAGGAGGAGGAGGAGGAGGGAGGAGGAGGAGGAGGAGGAGAGGAGGGAGGAGGAGGAGGAGGAGGAGGAGGAGGAGGAGGAGGAGGAGGAGGAGAGGAGGAGGAGGAGGAGGAGAGGAGGAGGAGGAGGAGGAGGAGGAGGAGGAGGAGGAGGAGGAACAGCAGTCTGGAGCTTGTCTGGCGCTGGCCGTCGCCCAGAGAAAACGCAAAAGCGTCCAGGGACGGCGCCGCGCCAATCAGGCCGCGTC
Source organism: Prorocentrum cordatum (assembly GCA_963575745.1). Classification (NCBI taxonomy): domain Eukaryota; class Dinophyceae; order Prorocentrales; family Prorocentraceae; genus Prorocentrum; species Prorocentrum cordatum. The sequence continues at coordinate 167,181 of CAUYUJ010008158.1, read as the reverse complement.
GCGGGTCGGCCGTCGCCGGGCCGTCGTGGCCCGAGGATTTTGCCCAGGCCTGCAGGGTCTTGGAGGAATCCCAAGGCCTGCAGGCCCCTCCTCCCCCTCCTCCTCCCCTCCTCCTCCTCTCCTCCTCTCCTCCCCTCCTCCTCCTCCTCCTCCTCTTCCTCCTCCTCCTCCCCCTCCTCCCCTCCTCCTCCTCCTCGCTCACTCACTCGGGTCGGGCGAAAGGGGGGCATAGCAAAGGGGGGTTTGAGAATCAGCTCGCGTGGCTGATTTTCCCGGCGCCTCCCAGCGCCGGAGGCGCCCATGTATCGAGGAATGGGCCCCTCGGCAAGGCCGAAACCAGCGGCATGCCGCAGATTTGGTAACCCCCCCCTTTCCCAATCCCCCCCTTTCGCCCGGCCCGAGTCTTGGAAGACTCAGGGTCGAGGGTCGAGGATAGATCTAGGTCGGGCGCGTCCTCATACAAGTCAGCGAGCGAAGAACGGTATAAAATAGACTTTTTCGCTGTCGGGGCGTCCCTGGGCGGCTGGAAAGTTTATACCCCTACGGTGCCACCGTAAGGGTATAAACTGTCCAGCCGCACTGGGACAAGCGCCCCCGACAGCGAAAATGTTTATGTTATGCCGTTATTCGCCCATTCAACAAGAGGATTTTGGACGAAAACATAAAGAGTTGTATTCCAAAACCGAAGACTCATCCCCAGACTGTGTATGTAGTAATTTTTCAATACTCCTCATGTAGAGGGGCATGCCGGACTTAAGGATAGATAGGGGACGTCGTTGTTCCGCCAATTTGGGGACTTTGGGGGGCTTCTGGTCGCCACCACTGCTGGACCCACCCTGAAACTATTGCCAAAACGCATCTCCAGCTGCAGGAGAAGACGCGCGGACAACGTTTCACTGGCCGCATCCGTGGCCAACCCTTGGGGCTATCGCCAGAAAGGTAAGCCAAATCTGGGACGAACAGCAATACCCTTGTTGCTCAGGGACCGAAGGCCGCCGGAGCCCGTGCTCCCGTCCTCTCAGAAAAGGTACTGGGCGAGGGGGACCCCTGATTTGGCTCGCGATGCTTCTCCACGGGATGTCCGGCCCGTCCCGCTGGCACCTGTCGTTCGGCGGCGAGCGAGGGGGGGAAAACGAGGAGGAGAAGGCCTTCTCAGAAGACAGCGGGAGCGGGACTTCTCAGAAGCCCCCGCGCCTTCTGAGAGGTTGTTTTTTTATGTCTTCGGGAAGGCTTGGAAAACTTCTCAGGAGGCCAGCGGACTTCCGAGCCTTCTGAGAAGGCCTTCTCCCTCTCATTCCCCCCCCTCGCCGCCGAGTCGTCGTCGTGGCCGAAACCGCCGTCAAAATGAGCCAAGAGACGACCAACCGAACAGACCCCAAGCGGCCCCGGGCCACGCCCGGAGCCCAGGCCAGCCGCGAAGCAGCTCTCGAGCCCAGGCCAGCGGAGGGCGGGCCGACCGGGTCGGCTCCACGAACACCGTTTTGTTGTCCCTGTTTGTTCGGTTCGGTCCCTCGCTCGGCTCTGTCTGGGTCCTGGTCCGTCCCTCGCTTCTTTCGGCCCTTCCTTCGGGCCCCTCGCTCGTCGTTTCGGCGCCACGGGCAGGAGTGTTCGGCAGACGATCACCCGCGCGCAAATTAACAAAAAAAAAAAAAAAATGGGCCCCACTGGCCGATCTCCCCCCCCACAGATGGGGATATAGGCCGTCCCCTCCGGGTTCCGAGGGGTGTGTCCCCAGAAGGGGGGAGTGACTTTTTGTGGGGCTCTCGAAGGGGACGAGGATGGCGAGGGGGGAGTGATTTTTTGTGGGGCTCTCGAAGGGGACGAGGATGGCTCTCGAAGGGGACGAGGATGACGAGTGATTTTTTGTGGGGCTCTCGAAGGGGACGAGGATACCGACTCCAGGCGGCCAAGTACGGGTCAGCCAGCGGACCTCGGAGGGGACCGGCAGACCCCCGTCCGCGCGGACCCCCGCGGCGTGAGCCCCGGCCAATCAGTGTAGGGAGCCCACAAGGGACGCACGCGCCCAGCTATGTGCATGAGCACGGCCCCTCGATCCGCGAGACTGGCCGCGTTGTACGAACATGTGCGCAATGCGTACTCTCGAAACCAGCGTGGATTCATGTACGTGTACATCCTTGCTTGGCTCCTGACCAAGACGGCCCAACGGTGCTCCGCCCGACAAGCTACCGACGACGGCCCCCAACAAAGGGCCCCGCGGGGGCCTCCGAGACGACCCCAGGGGCCTCACAGGGACGCCCGGGTGACTGTCCCAGGCTGCCAGCGATGTCTTTTTCCCGGAGCGCGCTTCTCTTCAAAACTCTCACACAAGTCAGAGAGGACGACGCAGGAGTCCCACAGGGGAGACGGGGAGTCCAGGCTCCGCCCTCCGAGATCGCTTGGTCCGGCAGCCGTTTCGCCGAAAGACTGCCTCAGCACTCCCCAGGCAGCGGCTTTGCACCCAGGGTGTAGTTCTCTCCCCTCCTCTCTACAGAGCTGAGCCCGTCTGCCACCCGTCCTCGATCCCGAGGAGGAGGAGGAGGAAGAGGAGGAGGAGGAGGAGGAGAAGGAGAAGGAGGAGGAGGAGGAGGAGAAGGAGGAGGAGCCCCCGCCCCCGTCCGTCGATGCGCCTGGGCCCGCTTGCCGCCCGGGCGGCCCCGTCCCCACCCGCCGCCGCCCCACCCGCCGCGGCCCCGTCCCCACCCGCTGCCGCCCCCTCCGGCGCTCTCGCTGACCGCCCGTCGCCGCCGCGCGGTCTCCCCCGCTTCCCGCCCGCCGCCGCCGCCCCGCTGCACCCCCGCCCCCGGCTGCACGGCAAGCGCCTCGCACTGCCGACGCCATGCGCGTCGCTGCAGTCGCGCTGCCTGGCAGCCGCGCTGCAAAATCGCATCGCGCAGTGCTCTGCACTGCTTTTGCACGGCGCTGCACCCGCTTGCACCGCACTGCACGGCGCTGCGCTGCTGTGCACCGCCGTGCTCTGCCGTGCAACCACTTTGCGCAACGCTGCATGCCGCTGCCTTGTTCTTGCATTGCCCTGCGCGTTGCCTTGCAGTGTGTTGCATTGCTCTGCATTGCTTTGCACCACGTGAATTAAGGAGCCGAACTCTATACACCGACGCATTTGTCTGGCCTCACACTGAATCTCGCACAGGAAAGCGGATCCTGGTGTACACGGGATCCTGGTGTATAGATTCTTCGTTGTTTCCTTGGGAAAACGGGGAAACAAGTATGCGCCACACCACCCCGACGCCGTCCCCGACCCTCAAAAGTCCTGGGACTGAAAAACCGCCCGCCACTGGCAATGTATATGCTCCAGTCTCCGATGAGTGGCGCCACGTGGACTGCACCACCAAAATAATTGCAACACATGGACTGCACCACCCCGATTGCACCGCGCCGCGAAGATGGCAAGAACTCACCTGGGGTCGGGCGAAAGGGGGGCATAGCAAAGGGGGGGTTTGAGAATCAGCTCACGTGGCTGATTTTCCCGGCGCCTCCCAACGCCGGAGGCGGCCATGTATCGAGGAATGGGCCCCTCGGTGGGGCCGAAACCAGCTGCATGCAGCAAATTTCGTAACCCCCCCTTTCCCAATCCCCCCCTTTCGTCCGGCAAGAACTCACTGCTTGGGGTCCACGCTTGCCAACGTGTCCGCCCCCGTGCCCCCTTGGCACGCCGAGGCGCGGAAGACTGCCGCGGCCTGGCTGGCGGTGTTTTTGTTCTGACCTCTACCAAAGGGGAGATCTTGGACGACAAATAGAAAACGTCCAAAACATATTCAAAAGATGCCAAAACAATACTCACAAAATAGTCCCCAGACTATTTTCGGACTGTTTTTGAATATTCACCCTGTAGAGGGACAGGCCCGACTTAATGCTAGCAAACTCTTGCGTGCACCGTCCCTCCTTTCCGATGCCATTTCCATCGTGCCCGTTCAAGGATGTTGCAGTTCCAACATGGCATCGAACGCCTGATCTGCATCCCACGCGTGCCCGCTCGAGGGTGATACACTTCCCGCATGGCAGCGCACGCCTGGTTCCTCATGCCATACGCGCCAGCTCAAGAATTCGCGAGAGCGGGCGCGAACCTTTTTTGACAAGTGGCATTGCAAAAGCATGCGTCTGTTTGGCAATGTTCGGGGCTCTCGGTTGTGACCTCCTCGCGGAGCCCATCGTTTTTGAAATATTCCGGCGCTCCTTTCTTTCAGACGGTTTCTTGAAAATGGATGATGTTTGATAACCGAGTGCGCGCTAATTCTCCTCCTGCATCTTGCCGTCGCTCGGACGTCCATTTCCCGTGCATTGTTCGGTTTCGTGCGTGTTTTTTTTGCTCCATGGTCCAGGATGGTCCTCGATGGTTCTCGCCGAGAAAAAATGCACACGTGCGAGCGATGCCAAGGCAAAGGATGAGGGGCCAGAGGGGGGGGTCGGCGCCGGCCCGGCTGGGGCGGCGCGAGGTCATGCTTACAGTGGACGAGAGGGCAATATCATGCGCTCATGGCACATCCCAGGGGGGGGGGGCAGTTAATTCCGGGGGGGGCGGGGAGATCCCAACTTCTCCTTTGGAAAAAAACGCATGTCGCGCAAAAGACGTCGCGCAATCTTCGCGGAGCAACGCGCGCGGCGCAGTCGGGGGGGGAACTACGCTGCGCTATATACGTTGAAAACCCACGTGGTGCAACCGACGCGACGTCATCCACGCGGCGCAGCACATGTAGCGCCACCCACGTGGCACAATCCATGTGGCGGAAGTCACCCTGCCGAACTTGAAGCGGTCATTTCCACTGCTCCCACCCGCCCACCCGCGCCGTGGTACGCAGAACCAATGGAGCTGCAATTGCGACGCCTGCCCGGCGCTGGCTGGCGCATCGCCGCGGCCGCGCTAGCGCGCAGGCTCGCTCGCAAAGTGGGCAGCTAGTCTGACGCAACCGACGCGGCCGCGGTGGCGCCGACCCCGGAGTCCGTAGTACGTCTCGCAGGCCGCGCTGACGCACGGGCACTTCAATGCGAGTCGGCGACGCGGGCGGGCGCGGTACCATGGCAACCTCGACAACGACAGACACGATGACGGTAATAGCACTGTTGGTGGCGATGAAGACAATGGCCAAGGCAAGAACACTCACGGAGCCGATGCTGATCACGCCAATGACGATGATGATATCCTCGAGATGAAAGATGTTGGGCGTGTTTCGAAATGCGCGCGCGGCAGACGCACGCGAGTGGCCCGCATGTTACTATTTGACTGGGATATTGCCCCTCCCCCACCCCCAGCACTCGCGCAAGAGCATTCCATGCGCGCGCGAGAGGCCCCAATGGCCGCATTTGATGAACACGTTGAAAGGTTAGTATGGTTTCTTGAGGAATTTGCCAGAGAGCGGGCGCATGCTTGTTTGAATATTCCTGTTGTGAAACCATGGGTTGCTTATATGTTTTCGGGGCACTCGATATTGACATCATTGCGATACATTTGGCTCGTTTGAAGGATTCCAGCATGCGTGCGCGACGACGCGCGCGTGCATTTCGCCCCATGTGTTGAGAGGGATTATTGAGAGAACGTGCACAAGGGCGTCGGGTTGATTGCTGGCGCGAGAGGCACGTTTGGTAACATGTTCTGAGCATGAAGAACAACTACGGCTTCCCGGAGAATTCGCAAGAGAGCGCGTATGTGTTTTGTCACAAGTCCCGTTGCGACACAAGGGTGCTTCTATATGTTTTCGGGGTACTCGATTCTGAACCCCCAACGAAACAACATGTGTTCTTTCATACCCGAGATTGGCATGCGCGCGACGACGGGCGCGTGCGCATGTCATCCCATTGTGTTGCAAGGGATGATTGGGAACGTGTGATGTTGACTATTTTCGATTAGCGAATGTGCGCGCGTAGTGTTGCATGCACAGGATGAAGGGGGTCGATAACCCGACTGCCTGGGATGGTATAATTCAAATTTAGGATGGACGAGTGTGCAAAATCAGAGAATGACAAAAGATACGAAAACGTGACCCGTTGGGGGGCGGGGTAAATCCGAATACTCTTTCCGAAAGGACAATCAACGTGGTGCACTCTCTGCGGCCCACATATGTGGTGCAATCTATGTTGCGCAAGTAAAGCAACGCAAAGCATCACACAACAATCGATAGTGCAATATACCGGCGGCGACAAAGCGGCGACGGGGCGGCGACGGCGACTACGTAGCCGCCAGACCGACGCACAGGATCAGACGACGGCTGGCGACAAGGCGGCAACAGAGACACCAGACCGACGCACAGGCTCAGACGACGGGCGGCGACGGGGCGGCAACGGGGCGGCGACGGGGCGGCGACGGCGGCTCCATAGCCGCCAGACCGACACACAGGCGCAGGTCCTCAGATAACGCATACAAGCCCTAAGTACAAGCACCGTCTGGGGAAACATACACTAAGGTGCACATGGCCTTGCTCTCACGCCTGTCCCGTATGGCCGACCTCCTCCTCCTCGGCCCGCGCTTGGCAACTCAAGGTGATTCCTCGGCCCTCGGTGAGCCCAAACAGTACCCAAAAGATCACATGACCGACGAACCGAAGATGAAACTTGGGGTGTGGACCTGATGAGGTCGTCCAGGACTTGACAATCTCGGGTAGCGTCTTGAGGTGCTGAGGTCTTTATAAGACACCAAGGAGCGAAGGATACGAAGCCATCGGGTCTGACGCGAGATGACGTAGCGACCTTACGCGGCGGCTTCGACGGAGGAGAAGGAGGAGGAGGAAGAGGAGGAAGAGGAGGAGGAAGAGCGCGCAGGAGGAGGAGGAGGAGGAGGAGGAGGAGGAGGAGGAGGAGGAGGTGGAGGAGGAGGAGGAGACGGAGGAGGAGGAGGAGAAGGAGGAGCGACACACCATATTGGAGTCGAGGGTGCCTACGCGCGACCTTACGCGGGCAGCCTGCGCGCCAGTGTCGGCACAGACGACCCCGTTCTCCAGCGTCGCCCACTAAAAGATGGGCCAATACCCTTTTATTTCTTTGATAAGTTAGTTATTAAGTTAAGTTAGTATACTGGTGCAGAATAAGTTAAGTTATTAAACATAGGTGGTAACGTTAGTGTTGCATACTTTAGGTTTTTTAGTTGTTTCATCTATAATTTATGGTAATAAATGTTTATATCCCTTTTGTTCTATTACCGCATATAATACACGTTGTGGCCGCAAGACTGCCCAGGACGGCCCTAAGAGGGCCCCAAGACGGCCCGTGGAGGGGTCCAGGACGGCCCCCAAAAGGCCCAAGAAGACGAGGGAGGACCCACAAAGACGGCCAGACGAGGCCAATAAGACAACACCCGAAACCCCAAGACGGCCCAATATCGCCCCATGAGGGCGGCAGAGGGCCCCACTAGGATTTCAAGACTGCCCCAAAAGAAAGCCGCCTGAGGGCTCCGCGAAACGACGTCGCCAAGAAGGCCCAAGGAGAGTCCCACGAGAACTTCAAGACCGCCCCGAGCAGGAAGCCCAAAAAGGGCTCCGAGAGAGACGTCGCCGACAAGGCCATCGATGCCCCCAAAAATGTTGCCCGAGAGGCAGTAGGAGATGCCACTAAGCCGTCCACGAGGCTCCCTAGGACTCCCCCAAGAGGGCCCGCGTCTCTGCAGCGGGGGACGGCGGTGCCTCGCTGGAGGCGCTTCGGTGCCTCGGCGAAACTAGCGATGCGTGCACGCGCCCGTGGTGCCGAGGCCGGGTGGTACGGCCAGAGAGGACGGGTGGTACGCTTAAGTCGGGCCTGTCCCCCTACAGGGGGATTTTCGACGAAAACTAAAAAAACACCCCAAAAATAATCAAACAATAATCTAAAAATAGTCTGGGGACTATTTTTTGAGTATGTTTTGACCTTCTTCGGGTATTTTGGGTGTATTTTTTATTTTCGTCGAAAGTCCCCCTGTAGGGGAACACACCCAACATAATGGTACGCTCCGAAGACGGGTGCACGTGCCTGGACACAGCACCACGTGCTGGCCGCTGTTTCCGGAGAGCGCCAGGGCCTTGCGGATCCCCAGGCGACGGCGGTCCTCGGCCAGGTCGACGCAGGAGGGAGGAGCGGGGCGGTGCCGAAACTGGACCTGCGTGCGCAAGGCGGGCGTGGGGTCGGTGGGCGTGCGTGAGCAGTATAAGTTGGCATCCTAATGCCGAAGGCTTGTGAGCATGCCGAAAGCGCTTGGGGTGGTCGTTCTGAGCGTGGTCGCACTGGGCATGCCTAAACGAGGATAGAATGGTGGTGTCTCGAAAAGAATCAAAGGGAAACGAAAGTCAGACCAAACAGAACACGAAGTGGGCGACGAGACGAAACGGGTCGCGAGATGCCACAGCAACCTTGCGAGGTGGCTTAGACGGGCCGCCGGCGCGGCCCGCCGCACTGAAAACGAGGGCGCCTACGCGCGACCTCACGCGAGCAGCCTGCGCGCGAACATGTCGGCGCAGTCGTCGAATCCGTTTTTTGCTGCGTCGTTCATTACCAGCCTGGAACATATCCCTATCCATATGTTCGGCATCGCCTCATCACGATGGCGGTCTTAGCCTTAGAAACTGAGGGAATCCCTAATAGGGATTCCCTCAGTTTCTGAGGGTGCATCCCTAAGATTGTCATCGCCTTTTGGCGTGTCAATCTCAGGGATGGGGATACGTTCGAGGCTGGTAAAATATGTCGGCGCAGTCGTCGAATCCGTTTTCTGTGGCGTCGTCCGAGCGCCCGTCGGCACAGCGTGGCCTCCGCAACGGGGCAGTGGGCTCAGTCGAGGTCGAAGGCCGGGGCCGCACCCGAGCCGTGGGGCTCGTCGGGGGCCCGCAGGTCGGGCGAGGCGCCGGGCGCCAGCCGCCACAGCCGCAGCGTCCTGTCGTCGGAGCCGGACACGATCCACTCCCCGCAGGGCGAGAAACCTCGGGGATGCACAGACCTCCCTTCAGTAAAACGTGGTTTAGTCAGAGCGTGAGTTACCTCCCCCGCTTTCGCTTCCAGGCAAAACCAAGCCATACCACGCGCCTCCTCGTTGAGCGGCCTGACCAGTACAGGCCGCAATTTGGCATCGTTTGGTATCTCTTGGAAGCGAGGGTGGTCAAAAGCGAGGTAGGTTTGTTTCCCCCCGATTTAGTGAAAACGACCTGAGGCCCAAACCTGGCGGGCGCAAGCCTGGAAAATAACGGCCACGGCGCCCTCTCGAAAACCGAGGACGGAGAATTCACTGATCGACGCGTCACTGTTGGGGGTTCTGTCCACCCCCGAAAACCGCAGCTGAACACCGCATCGCGGTGCCCTCGCAGCACACGCTCTGCTCGGCAGCCGTCCGAGGCGCTGTCATCCGTCTGCCACACCTGCAGCGTGCCGTCTGCACATGCCGCGAGGAAACGCTTGCCGTCCGGCGAGAACGTGCAGGCTTGCATGCCGCTGCCTGCCTTGGTGATCTCGGCCGTGCTCCAGCCGTCCTCTGGTCGCCAGAGCCGCAGCGTGTCGTCGGCCGACACAGAGAGTACTCTCAGCCCGTCCGAGCTGATGGAGCAGCACCAGACGTCTCGGCCGTGCCCCTCTACTCTGCGCTCCATGGAGCCGTCGGCGGCGCACCACAGACACAAAGCCCCGTCGGCTCCGGCCGAGAGCAGCCGTGCTCCCTGGGGGAAAAAGTCGCACCAATACACGCAGCAGCCGTGTCTGGCGGACCACACCTGGGGGAAACCAAAAGGCACCGATACCGTCACTCCCCAGAACTCTCCCGGGGTGCGCTCTGACCTGAGTTTCGAGGCGAAGCCAGTCGTGGCGATGAGGGCCTCCAAAAAGGCGTTCAAGCTTGCACGATCGGCCCTTCCAAAAAGGCCGGATCGTTCGAGGACGGGTCGCTCTGGGCCACAGGCGGCGTTCAAAACCTGAAACGCCCGCGCTGGGGTCGCCGCCGGTCGACACGACGCGAACCTGCCGCAAGGGTAGCGGCATCGGAAACTGCTTTTCTGCTCTGGCACCTGGCCCTCGCCCTCGGGCGCGGCGGGCCGCCACAGCCGCAGCGTCCCGTCGCTGGAGCCCGACGCCGCGCTGGCGCCGTCCGGCGAGAAGCGGCAGCACCGCACGCCGCCCGTGTGGCCGGCCAGCCGCCGCGCGCAGGCGCCGTCCTCGGCGCCCCAGAGCCGGAGCGTCCTGTCGCTCGAGCCGCCGAGGAGGTCAGCACAACCCAGCCCCAGCCCCCAGAGAGGACCCCCAAAACACCGACCTCGTGATCCAGAGGGTCCTGGCTGGGGGTGGGGGCGGTTTCTGGCCCCTGAGACCCCCCCAAAAAGGAACCCACCCCCGGCCAGGACCCCCACTTCCGACCTGGTGATGCAGGGGGCCCTGGCTGGGGATTGGGGTGGTGCTTTTGCCGCTCAGGACACAAAAAAAACACCCACCCCCGCCCAGGACCTCCACTCCCGACATGGTGATCCATGGGGTCCTGGCTGGGGATGGGGGTGGAACTTTTGCCCCGAAGAATATGTGTATGTATACATACATGCATAAGAAAAACAATAACAACAAAAATAGCCAGGACCTCCGCACACGACCAGGTGATCCAGGGGGTCCTGGCTGGGGGTGGGGGGGGCTTTGGGGAGCTTTTGGGGTGGAAAAAAGCCACCCCCTCCCCCAGCCAGGCTGGGGGCAGGGGCGGCTTGTTGGAGCTCCTTGGGGAGCAGAAATCCGCCTCCACCCCCACAGGAACCCCCTGTGTCGCCAGGTCGGGGGTTGGGGGTCCTGGATGGGGGTGGGGGGCGGGTTGTGCTGACCCCTGCTGAGAATCTGCGAGCTGTCCGGCGAGAAGCAGCAGGACCACACGGTGCCGTGCCCCGAGTGCGTGTGCCCATCCAGGGCCCGCTCCTGGAGGCCTCCCGAACGGGCTCCGAGCAGCTGGGGTCGGAGGATCGCGCCGCATCGCCAATGCATCGCCACTGCGTCGGCGATGCGTCGGCGACGGGGGCGGTGCATCGGCGACGCCGGCGCGGAGAACATCGGGCTACACGTCGAGCCGCATCGCCGATGCCTCGGCGATGCGGCGCGATCCTCCGACCCCACATGCTCTGACCCCGCCTGGGACGCCTAGAATTAGGTCGGGCGTGTCTTCTTGCAGGCGGATGTTGGACGAAAAATAATCAATGGTTGAAAAATACACCAGAAAGGTCAAAGATAGGTAAAAAAAAAGTCTCCATACGATGTTTTGACTACTTGTGGATATTCTCCCTGTACAGGGACACGCCCGACTTACGCCTAGAGCTCCTGCGTACACTCTGGGAAGCGCCACAGCACGAGCGCGTTGCCCCCGCCGCCGGTCAGCAGCCGGGCTCCGTCGGGGGACACGCAGCAGCTCCAGACGGCGCCCTCGAGGTCCACGGCGCCGCACGGCCGCGACTCCAGGAGGGGTAGCTCTGGCGCCGCGGCCTTGGCGCCCTGAGACTGCACGGCGCCCACGGCTTTGGACGGTGTACGGCTGACCTTGTGTTAGGTCGGGCATGTCCCCTACAGGGGGATTTTGGAGAAACAAATTTAATATGAAACCATCAAAAATATAAAATAGTCAAAAATTATCCTCCCCCCTGCAAAACAAAAACATCGTCCCCAGACTATTTTTTCTTACTAGTTCTGAATGTTTTTCCTGTAGAGGGACAGGCCCGACTTAAACCTTGTGAGCACTGGCGAGGCGATCCCCATCCCCGCTGGCGTGGCCTTGGCCCCGAAGGCCGACCTGCCCACCCAGGTTCAGCAGTGGACAAACCTCCCTTCAGTAAACCTCCCTTTAGTGAAAACGGCCTGGGACCGAAACCGACCGGCCCGGACCCGCAAAAATGACGGCCGCGACGCCCTCTCGCGAACCGAGAACGGCCAATTCGCTAATCGACGTGTCAGGGTAGGAGGTCTATCCACCTCCCAGAGTTCCCTCGGCCTCCGCCCTCCTCGCGGCAGGCACATCCAGGAACTCCGCGCGGAGGGCCACCGCTCATGAGGAGGAATAGGAGGAGGAGGGGGAGGAGGAGGGGGAGGAGGAGGAGGAGGGGGAGGAGGATAAGGGGAGGAGGAGGAGGAGGAGGAGGAGGAGGAGGAGGAGGAGGAGGAGGAGGGGGAGGTAGGGGGAGGAGGAGGAGGAGGAGGAGGAGGAGGAGGAGGAGGAGGAGGAGGAGGAGGAGGAGGAGGAGGAGGAGGAGGAGGAGGAGGAGGAGGAGGAGGAGGAGGGGGAGGAGGAGGAGGAGGGGGAGGTAGGAGGAGGAGGCGGAGGAGGAGGAGGAGGAGGAGGAGGAGAGAGGAGGAGGAGGAGGAGGAGGAGGAGGAGGAGGAGGAGGAGGAGGAGGAGGAGGAGGGAGGAGGAGGAGGAGGAGGAGGAGGAGGAGGAGGAGGAGGAGGAGGAGGAGGGGGAGGTAGGAGGAGGGAAGGAGTGGAGGGTCTGTCAACCTCCGAGACCTGCCCACCCGGGTGGGGCCGCATGCCTGCTCCTCTGGCCTTCCGCGGGGCCTGCACCCACCGAGGGCGTCGGGCTGTGGGGGCCGAGATGCCACGGCCCAGCGTGAGGTCGGACACGTCCTCCCACAGGCGGGTTCTGGACAACAAGACTAAGAAACGGTCAAAACAGATTCACGCATAGCCAAAACAAATCACAGAAAAACCGTCCCCCGATTATGTTTGGACTCCTTTTGGACATGCCTCCTGTAGAGGGACGTGCACGACTCAAGCCCAGCGGGGATGTGGATATGTTAGACGGGGCTGGACTTTGGCCACCATGGGACGCCGCGGCCCCCCGGGGCGACACAGCCGCCTCAGGGGCTCAGCACCGGCGCCTTGGGCGCTTGAGCCGGAGGCTACGGACGCGCTCCGCTGCCAGTCGCCGCGCACAACCCAACGGTCAATAGCAGTGCGGCCAGTCGGGTTCTCGAGTCATGACTGTGGTTCACTACTGGGCGACAGGGAGCTGGAGCTGCCTTCGCCCTGGCGGAGGCTCCTGACGGGATCTGAGTGCTGGCGGAGCGCCCCAATCTTGGCTGCGCGCAGAGAGGGGGCAGGACGAGGGGGGGGGGGGGGCAGCCTTCTGAGCAGGCAAGGGGGAAAGGGCTCGGAGGTTCCGCAGGCGACTTCTTGGAGGCAGGAGGGCGTGCGAGGCGCCCGGCGCCGCCTCGCGGGGCCGCCTCTTCCTCCCACCGCCCCCTGCCGCGCGCCACCGACCGCTGCCCCTGCCCGAGCTGGGGACCCCTGCCAGGCTGCCAGGTGGGGACAGGTCGCTGCCGTCACCCGGGCGTTGGCAGAACTGGGTTTAGCAGGACCTGGTTTGGTGATGTGTAGTGTACTGGGGGACGCCCCCCCGCCCCGTTCCACTAACCGGAGCTGCCGTCACCCGAAAAAGCACCAGCTGCGGCAGACCTGGTTTCGTGACTCTGGCCCATTTGGGGGCTCCAGGGCCCTACCACTAACCAGGTCCCCTCACCTGGGGTCCTGGCTATACCCGAGTTACTCCTCGCCCCGCGGGACATGACGACTCCGGCACGGCGGGCTCGCGAGCGGCGAGCATACCCGCATCCGCGCCCTCGCGGTCTGGACTCTGGGGCGCGGGCCCGCGGCCGCGCGGTCGCGCGGACACGTGAAGCGCCGGGCACCCGCGAAGGCGCGCCCCGTATCCGCGGGGGTGCAGCCCGGGGGCCCTGCCCGCGGGGCCGCGGATACGGACCTGCTTTTCGCCCAGGACGCGTTTCCATGGCGCGCGCCCGTCGTCGTCGCCGATGCCGAAGCTGTCGCCGCCTCGGCGGCGCGCACAAAGGGGTACGTAGGGGGAGGGGGGAAGGCTTCTTAGAAGGAGGCTGCTTCTCAGAAGGCGCCAGCCCTACCTCTACAGACAAGGCCCGCGGCTTCTCAGAGGCCCTCCCCCATCACCCCCTCCCCAGGAAAGGCCTCCCCCCCTCCCCCACCCCCCCCACCCCCCTGCGCGTGGCCGACCGTTGCAAGGGCTGCTGCCCCCGCCGCCGACACCGCCCCCGTCGTCGCTGCCGCCTGGCCTCGAGCGGCACCCAGCCGACCGCGGCCACGACGGGCGGGCCGCACCCCCGCCGACCAGCCACAACTGGGGGAGCTGTGGTCCTTACCCCCCCGGGGGGAACGCACCGCATCGACGATCCCTCGCTCGAGAGGGGTGTCGAGATCGATGGGCCCCCCAGGAGGGTAAGGTTGAAGGGGCCCTGGGACACACACAAAGAAAGACACACAAATAAAAAAGGATTCCCCCATATATGTTCCTATAGTTTCTGGGTTGTTGTCTTCCCTCCCACTTCGCATGTTTTCCTATATTTTCTGGGGAATCGCGCTGGGCCTCTGGCGTGGCGCGGCCGCCCCAGAGGCCCAGCGCCGGGCGGGGGCCGCGGGCGCCGCGGAGGGCCGCTTCCCGGGCCCGAGCCTCCCTGTCACGATAGCGACGAGCGCGCGTCGGGGCCCTCGGGGCCCTCGGGATCCGCGGAGCGTCCGAGGCGCGGCCCCACGGGGTGCCCGCGGCTCCACTTGCCCTCGCTCGGACGTCCATCTCCCGCGCATTTGTTGGTTTCGTGCGTGTGTCTTTTTGCTCGATGGTCCAGGATGGTCTCGCCGAGAAAACAAGCACACGTCCGAGCGATGCCAGGTCCACGGATGCGCTGTCCGCGCTGGGCCTCCGCGCAGCGCCGCCCTGCCTCCCCCGGGGGGCCGCGGCCGAGGGCTCCGAGCCGCAAAAGGCCATGCGAGGGGCAGCGAACGGGGGGGGGAGGGCCGGCGAGCCCCGAAGCGGATCGGCACGTCGCTTCGGCGATCGGCGCGACTCGCATCGGCGGACCTCGGCAGCCACGTTGGGCAGAGTCGACTCGGCGGAAAGCGGCATGCCCATATGCCTCCAGTGGAAAATCGGAGGCCACAGCGGAATCCGAAGCTGAGCCGAGTCAGAATCGGAAACCATCGACATCGGGTCGAATCGAATCGGGGAGATCGAAACAAGCCCCGGGAGGGCGGGGGGCAGCTCGGGGGGGGGGAGGGAAACTGCGACCTGGAATCGGCGATTCCTCGCCGACGCATCGGCCATGGACCCCGACAGGGGATCCGCACGGTGTCTTGGGCGGGGCGCGCCATCGGGCCGTCGGCAAGGAGTAGGCGAATGGGGGGCCATGCCTCCGTCCCTGAGCACATCCCCCCCCTAGCGCTGTGGATGTCATGACAATGAACACTCGAACCGTTCGATCATTGCATTACAAATGTCCTTTGCCTATCGGTCGAAAGACGTAGGTAGAAACATAAAGTAGGAAGGCGTTGGAAATGTATTGGGTGTCCGCCCGCCCCCGGAAGAGGACAGAAAAGGCGAAGCCACCCGATCACTGAAGTAGGAAGGCGCTTAAAGTAGATTGGAATCTGGGATTCAAAAAACACATCAGTTCAACGACCGATAGGTAAATGCCTTATACATGTTTCAAAGACCTTCAAAAAGTGTTTACAACATGTTTCAGCACTGTAAAGACACGCTTGAAACATGCGCTGGACAACTGGAAATAAGTTCGCAACATGCCTCCTCACCACTGATCGTCTTCCACAACCCTAACGTGGCCCCTGACTGAATGGATGCCTTCAGCTCAGCACCCTCTGCGGCCCAACTCCTCGCGCCGAGGCGGCCTCGGGCCAGAATCTCCCGGGTCCTTCAGGAGCGTGGGACACGTAAAAATACACGATCCATCGTAAATGACTCAACATTCGCGTCCCCGAGGCCACAAACCCAACCCTTGAAATTATACAAGTCTTGCGTCCCCGAGGCAACACACCCTTGTAAAGTACAACAGGTTCGCGTTCCCGAAGCCAGAAACCTTCCCAAATTACAGCGTATTCGCATTGCCGAGGCCAAGATTGCTCCAAGGCGCCGGAAGATGGTTCCAAGACGGCCCAAGAACGCCCAAGAAAGCCCCAAGAGCGCTCCAAGAGGCCTCCCGTGAGAGCCCCAAGAAGCCCTAATCGCAGACGTGACGAAGCGAACATTCGATACCTGTGCCACGAATAATTAAACCCCAGGAAGCCCCAAGAGGCCGCCGAGAGGCCCCACGAGGCCCCGAGAGGCTCCCAAGAGGCCTCCAAGAGGCCCAAAAGATACCCCACGAGGCCCCAAGAGGCCCCCAAGAGGCGCCCAAACCACATCCAAGAGGCCCTCTTGAGGCTCCCCACGGCTCCCCGACACATATACAAGAGGCCTCAGACCCACAACTCAGGCACGGTGGCGAGATGGGCCGAAGGCCACTAGGATCCGCCGCCCCCTTTCGATTCATCGCAGGGGTGCCTGGCGTGCTAGACCCTTTCGATTTTGGTTTTGTTTTTTTTTCCCAAAGAACTCCCCCTGGGGCTCCGGCACGTCCCGCCGGCCACCCCGAAACTGCATCAGTCAATGCCAAAAACGGCCGTTTCGCTCGGGACATTCTCAACAAATCGCGAAGATGGCCCAAGATGGCCTCCAAGTCCGCCCGAGATGGTCCAAGACGGCCTCCAAGACGGCCCAAGAGAGTCCAAGACGGCCCAAGACGGTCCAAGAGGCCTCCAAGACGGCGCAAGAGACCTCCAAGAGGTCCTCCAGGAGGCCCGAAGAGGCCAAAATCATTGATTTTCTTTAGGTTTTTGAAGGATTTTGGAATGTGCTTCTTCTCGGCATTCCGACGGCTCAAGACGGCCCAAGAGGTTCGCAAGATCGCCCAAGAGGCTCCAAAGAGGGCCCCATGACGGCCCAAGTGGCCTCCAAGACGGCCCCAAGAGGGCCCCAAGACGGCCCAAGAGGCCTCCAACACGCCCAAGGTGGCCTCCAAGACGCCCAAGATGGCCTCCAAGACGGCCCCGAAGCGCCCCAAAAGGGCCCCCAGTCGGCCCAGGAAGGCCCCCAAGACGGCTCCCGACGGCGTCAGACGTGCCAGGAACCCACCAAGATGGCCGAAGTTGGCTCGACGCTGGCCCAAGACGGCCCAAGAGGCCCCCAAGAGGGCCTCCAGCAAGGCCAGGAGAGGCCAAAAACCTTGGTTGTCCTAAGGTTGTTGACGGATTTTGACATTTCCTTCTTTTCGGCCTTCCGACGGCCCGAGACGGCCCAAGAGCGCCCAAGACTCCAAGATGGCCCCAGAACGGCCCAAGAGGGCCCCAAGACGGCCCCAAGAGGCCCCCAAGACAGCACAGGAGGCCTTTAAGACGCCCAAGATGGCCTCCAAGACGGCCCTAGAGCACTCCAAGAGGGCCCCAAGTATGCCCATAGAGGCCCCCCAAACGGCTTCCGACGGCGTCAGACGGACCAGGAGCCCACCAAGACGGCCGAACATGACCCTAAGATGGCCCAAGACGGCCCAAGAGGCCTCCAAGAGGGACCCCCGGAAGGCCCGAAAAGGCCAAAATCATTGATTGCCCATGGGTCTTTAAAGGATTGTGGCATATGTTTTTGTTTGCCTTCCGACGGCCCGAGACGGCCCAAGTGCCCCTAAAGATCGCCCAAGAGGCCCAAGACACGGCCCCAACAGGCCCCCAAGACGGCCCAAGGGGTCTCCAAGACGCTCAGGATGGCCTCCAAGACGGTCCAAGAGCCCTCCAAGACGTCCTCCAAGAAGGCCCGAAAGGGTCAAAATGGCCTCCAGACGGCCAAGATGACCTTCAAGATGCCCACGTGTTCCCCGAAGGCTTTCCAAACCGATTCGGGGAACACATGGTCCGATAGCTTGGCAAATCTGGCCTCAACGTTCGGCCACATAGGCGCTTCCAAAAGGCCGGGGGCGGCGGTGATTCGCCGTAGGCGTCTTCGATAACGCCAACGTCTGAATATGCGCTGATGATTATTATCCGCCCCCGCATGGTGTTCCCAAATGCACCAAGGCAGCGCCGAGACGCACCGACTCGACTCTGATATGTTCCATGATGATAGAGAGGGGGCCAGCGGCAGGGGGCGAAAACATCACGAATAATACATTGGAGGGCGCCTGTGTATGTGTATATATATATATATATGTATACATATATGTGTGTATGGCGGAAGGGTAGCGGCATGGGTACCTTTTACTCCTCCGGGGAGCGGCGCACAAAAACTGGGCTCTGGCAGCGCAACAGCTCACACGGGGTATTGCTTTCTGTCTTGAGCATCGTTTAATCGACCCCTATCCCCATGGGCGTGGCCCGGGCCCCGCTGGCCTAGATGAGGATGTTGGCCGTTTCCTTCGGGTTTCGAGGGGTATATCTCCAACTGGGGTGCTGAGATGGTGGGGGGTGGATGGGTCGGCGGTGGACAAACCTCCCTTTAGTAAACCTCTCTTTAGTGAAAACGGTCCGGAACCGAAACCGACGGACCTGGACCCGCAAGAATGACGGCCGGGACGCTCTCGCGCGAACCGAGAAAGGCCAATTCGCTAATCGACGTGTCAGTGTAGGAGGTTTATCAACCTCCGAATGGGGATTGAGATGGGGATACGGGTCGGTTAGACGATACTACTGGCTGACCCCTGTCAGGGCGGCCCTCGCCATCTCCACGGCGGCGCGCGGCTGGATGGCGGGGGGAGGAGGGGGGGGGGCCTTTCTAAGAAGGCGTCTTGCAGGTCCTCCCGCATGCCGAGGGGTCATCCTGGGACCGTTGTATGTGGATACCGGATACCCCTCCCGCCCCCAGCGGGCGGGAGACACCTACGTTTGATGATACGCGAGATGTTGGAGGGCGAGCTTAGGTGTGCGCCACAGGCGGTGCCCACTGGGTGCTAAATTATCCATCCATGGCTTACGCATCGCCCAATAAAATGCTCTGGATTGCTTGGCATCCACTACTCGTGGGCACATTGAGACAGGCATGCAGCGCTCGAGCATTCTCTGTTCGCGGTAACAGATCGCCCAGCCAATGCCGTCATCACAAGCATGATGGAACTCATGCGTTGCACAATGAACATTTGAATTCGATCGTTTGAAAACATGACATGTAGTGCTCAGGACATGTGATGTCCCATAGTGGGAAAGTACAACATGTGGCTTCACATGCTCTGGTCGTAAGGAGGAAGCCAGCCATGCGGATTCACATGTTGGTGGAATCCAGCTTCACATTCAGGAAATCACAACATGTGAATCCAGACTAGGGAGCCCACAAAGGACGTACGCGCCCAGCTATGTACATGAACACGGCCCCTCGATCCGCGAGACCTGCCGCGTTATACGAACATTTGCGCTATGCGTACTCTCGAAACCAGCGTGGATTCATGTACGTGTACGTCCTTTTGTCGCTCCTGACAGACCTCGGAAGATCACAGCTAAATCTCAATGCACTCCGGGCTGTGGCCCGCGACGTGGCAGCGCGGGCAGCGAAGGCTGTGCGATGCGCCACTGCCGGCGAACAGGGCTCGAGCGTCGCAGCCTGCCTCGATGTGCCAACGAGCAGCGAATATGCCAACCACGCCAAGAGCATGCGAATCATCAGCTCCTCCTCCTCCTCCTCCTCCTCCTACTCCTCCTCTCCTCCTCCTCCTCCTCCTCCCTCCTCCTCCTCCTCCTCTCCTCCTCCTCCTCCTCTCTCCTCCTCCTCCCTCCTACTCTCTCCTCCTCCTCCTCCCTCCTCCTCCCTCCTCCTCCCTCTGGATATGCCTCCCGCCCACGGCCCGAGTCGGCGACTCCGAAGGGTGTGGTGTGCAAAGAGTGTGGTTTGCAGCCGACACCCGGGGGGGTCACCCTGGGGTGAGGGCGAGGACCTCGACAGAGCTCTCCGCAGAGCCCCGAGGAGGCCCGACGAGGACAGCGTCGTGCTCCCCAGGCCCCGACGGTGCCGATCTCAAGCCACACCCCGGCGTAACCATACGGCTTGCAGTCGCCGAAAGAGGCAATACAAAAGCCACGCGTGGAGCATTTGGAGCCCATTGAAAACAGCCTACGGCGGACACTCCAATTCGCACTCCCAGGCTCCTCGGGAGCACACCTTCAGACCCGCAGACATGGGTACGCAATCCCTGGCGCGGAAGGAGGACCCACCGAGCAGGAGCGGGCGGAACCGATAAGCACGGACCCGAGGTCACCTGGGCCCGGGCAGGATGAACATCCCCGCCGCAGAGAGCTCGGGCCCGGGGTGCCTGAGAGCCCCTGCGCTGACATCGCTGAGCTGGTCGCTGTTGTCTCGCTCGATCCTCATCGCTGTCGTCGTCCGTCGTCGGCGTCCGCCGTCGTCGTCGCCGCCCGTCGCTGTCGTTGTGGAGGAGGAGGAGGAGGAGGAGGAGGAGGAGGAGGAGGAGGAGGAGGAGGAGGAGGAGGAGGAGGAGGAGGAGGAGGAGGAGGAGGAGGAGGAGGAGGAGGAGGAGGAGGAGGAGGGGGAGGGGGAGGAGGAGGAGGCTGGCGGAAGATCTCGAGACCCCGAGAGGTCAGCATACGGGCTGCTCCAGGCAAGCTGCCCCCTGAGAGCTGGCGATGCTCACCAACCGGCAGGGGATTGAGGATGGAGGGAGACTCGAGGGGAGGGGCAGGGGAGGGGGAAGCGGGAGGGAGAGAGGGAGGGGGAGGACGACAGAATATCGGAAGGGAGGCCTCCGAATCCTCCTCGTCCTCCAGCTTCCTCTCCGCCTCTTCCTCATGCTGCGCCTGCTCATTCTCGTGTGTCCAACTTTCCCGATGGCCCTGGAGAAGGGGCATCACGCGCGTCTCTCAAATTTGGCTACAGTGTTCTCGTTCCGCTTCTATTCGGCGCTGAGGGCAAGTGATCGGCAATACGTACCACGAGATCTTCTGTGCGTCCACCACTGTGGACAAACTACACACGCTGCAACGTGACAAACTCATCAGATGGAGAAAAGAAGTTTGCTGCCGAACTTTGCGCCACACGTACATCCTTTGGATTCGACGGGTGCACAAGCAGCTTGGCCGCCGGCAACCTCCACTCCAACGTGAAGCAGCAGGCGAGAAGCTGCGAACAGCAACGAACTGAGAACAACCACCCTGCGATATGTTGAAAGCTCCTGCTGCGAAGCCAGAAAACTCTACGCGAGGCAGCAGGGAAATGTCTCGAGACGGCGTCATGGTGCCGTGCCGTGCAGTCGCGGTGCCATGGTGCTGTTCTGAAGGGGCACCTAGAAATGTGAACTGAGAATAGAATATTGACAGCGAGCGCGGGGGGAAATGAGAAGAGGCGGGCCTTCTCAGAAGGCTCGGCAGTCCCCCGGTCTTCTGAGAAGTTTTCTAAGCCTTCCACGACGACACAGAACAACTTCTCAGAAGGCCCGAGGGCTTCTGAGAAGTCCCGCCGCCTTCTGCGAAGGCCTTCTCCTTCTCATTTCCGCCCTCGCCCGCCGCCGAGAATAGACCAAACTTGAATTCGTGTGGCTGGCCCCGGAGAAGCTGAACCCCGCCGGCCACGCGCATGCTTCCACCGGCCGAGGCGGCCTCGCTCTGCTTCCCGTGGGATTCCGACCCCCGTCTGCCGACTCCCGCCGACGAAGAGACAGCAGCTCCTTCGATCCTCGAAGGCGAGGGCCTCTCTGGAATATAATACCTCGTGCGGCACACCTGGAGGGAACAAAAAGGCATGAACATGAACTTTCGACGTTTCGCTCTGATTTCTTGGATCTGCGCTGAAGTAGGAATCCGAGCGAAACGTCGAAAGTTCGTTTATGCCGTTTTTCCTGTTCTTCCGGGGGAAACGAAGGGGGGGGATCTGGATAGGGGGGGTGAGCATCGACCTGGAATCAGCGATAGATCGCCAGTAGATCGGCGATGTGCCTCTGATATCGGGGCTCTTCTGACCCGGGTCAATCCAGACCTGGGTCAGCAGGAAACCAGAAACTGCAATGCAGGAAAAAAAAACACTTCAGCGCAGGTCTTCACTAACCCGGGTCAGCGAATAGGCGCGGCCGCCCCGCGGCCACGAGCGGCTCGCTAACCCGGGTCAGCCAAAGGGGGTCTGCGCAGGATCCTGCAGGATCCAGCGCTCTGGCTAACCCCCGTCTGCATTGACCCCCGTCTCAAGGCTCCCGATGATATCGAGTCTGCACGTTCCCGGGCAGGCTGGGGCCATCGGGCTCCTGTCAGCGATCAGTGGGCGACTGGGGGACGATGCATCCCCCCCTCTGCCCATCCCCACTGTCGTTGCCCCCGCTCTTCGATCACACCCGACGCGTTGCCGAGGGTGCCGGCGGGTGACCGCGGGAGGCGCTCGGGCGCCTCCCCTGCGGAGTGCCCCGTGGGAGCTCCGGGCTGCTCTCCCCTCCCAGCCCGAAGCGCTCCTCGGGCGGCCGCCCCCACGGCACGTCAGGGGGGCCCCATGCGACACGCGTGAACCCACACGACGGCCACGGGTTCCCCCACGGCCGGACCCTCAAGAGCATGAGGGCCTCCACCAGCTCAACACCCAGGGGAAATGACCCTCCCCAGCATGCCCAAGAGCATCCAGCAGGCAAGGAGGTCATGAAAATAGCCTCCCCGAATCGAGCTCGATCTTGTACCTCGGTCCAACTGTATGTCAAAACCTACCCTTCGTCCATGAGCTCCCATGTGAGCGACCAGCAGAAACAGGTCTTAGGCGAGATGGCGTAGCGACCTTACGCGGGGGCTTACTTACGCGGGCTGCCTGTGCGGCACGCTACATAGAAAACGAAGGCGCTGACGCGCGACCTCACGCGGGCAGTCTACGCGCCAATGCCTGTGAAGACGACACAGATTTCTGCGTCGCTCGTATGGTTCAGATCGCATGGATTTCATCTTGTCGTCCAATTCCCATATCTTTCCAAATGTGAATGAAAAGGCAACGTGTGTGTGTGTGCGTCTATGGTTCACTCCGCAATCATCCTACGGGGCGCGAACATTCGATTCTGGGTGGTTCACGTGAAGCCGAATGGGCAAAATCGCGATCCGCAGGAACCCACGAGAACCTTAAGGTGACGACATCCGAGCCCTACCCCCACCAACCCCCGATCCTCCTGAATCAATGGGAGGCGGGGGTAGGGTTCGGATTTCGCCGCGTGTTCGACTATTTCCGAACCCTACCCCCGCCGCCCTCTGGGTTGCTTGAATCGTAGATCGGCGAGGGTAGGGTTCAGATTTCGCCGCCGGACCAAGTTCGGCGTCCACAAAAGAGCCGTGGGAATCCGCGGGGGTCATTGGGATCCGCGAGGCTGGACTCCGCGCGAACTCATTGGGAACCATTGGAATTAAAAAGGGCCTGTAGGATCCGACGAGCTCATAGGAACCAATGCGAATCCAAAAGAACCCGTCGGTATCTAAAGGAACCATGGGGTCCCATAAGGATCTCTCAGAATCCATGAGCCCACAGTACAGTCGGCCTTGATTGGACAGGACACGCGAGAGGACACAAGACCCTTCCGAGGGCCACATTGCCTTGGGGAGGGCTGCGCCTGAGCTACGAGGGCCACAGGCAGTGCTACGAGGGCCGCCAGCTGAGCTACGAGGGCCATTGGCTGAGGTAGCAGGGCCACCTGCTGATCTACAATAGCCACCAGCAGAGCTACGAGGTCCACCTCTTGAGTTACGAGGACCACATGCTGAACTATTTGGGCCACAAACAGGGCTACGAGGACTACTACAAGAGCCACCAGCGGATCTCCGATTGCCATTGAGTTACGAGGGCCACAGGCTGTACTACGAGGACCACGAGCAGGGCTACGGGGACCACGAGCTGAGCTACGAGGGCCACAGGCGGTAATCAGGGCCGACTGTAGCCCACAAGAGTCAACCGTAGGATTGCAACTGCATCCATATGTTGCCACAGGAGCCCGTCGGAGCCCAAAGGGATCGATAAGTACCCGTCCCTGGGAAGCCTTAGGAACCTGTATCAGCCTACAGAAATCCATTGGTACGAATTGACACACGTTGGTATGATTTGAACCCAGGCGGAATACATTGACATTCGGGTCTGCCAGCGTGGACCCCCAAAGTAACCTGGCAAAGAACCTTGCCCATTCTCAAAACGAGGCGACTATGAAGAGGGCAGATCAACACGCACGAATATGGCGAGGGCCTGCGGCACCCCCCAACAACTTCAGCACCCATTCAACGTTCTCCATTCACGCGCTCACTCTCACGACTAAATCCGCAATCCGTGAGAGGAATGCCGAAATGAGCGAGGAGGGGGGGCATGCGGGTGTTGCCTCTGACGCCTTCAGTGGAGCTCGCTGTGTGGCCATGATCCTCGTGAGGGGTGCGTCGAAATGCGCAGGGGGGGGGACGCCGTGCGGACTTTGCCGTCAAGGCCTTCGGTGCAGCTCCCTGTGGGGCCGCGATCCTCGTGAAATGTGCGTCGAAATCTGCGGGGGGGGGACGCCATGCGGACTTTGCCATCAAGGCCTTCGGTGCAGCTCCCTGTGGGGCCACGATCTTTCTGAGGAGTGCGCCGAAATGCGCGGGGGGGACGCCATGCGGACTCTGCTGTCAAGGCCTTCGGTGGAGCCCCCTGTGGGACCCCGATCCTCGTGAGGGCTGCGGCTGCGTCAAAATGCGCGCGGGGGACGCCATGCGGACTTTGCCGTCAAGGCCTTCGGTGCAGCTCCCTGTGGGGCCACGATCCTTGTGAGAGGTGCACCGAAATGCACGGGGAGACGCCATGCGAACGTTGCCGCGGAGGCATTCAGTGGAGCTTCCTGTGGGGCCACGGTCCTCGTGAAGGTATGCCGAATGGACGCGGAGGAGGACAAGGAGGAGGAGGAGGAAGGGGGAGAACGAGGAGGAGGGGGATGAGGAGAGGAGAGGAGAGAAGGAAGAGACGCGCGGCGCTGCGGATTCAAAAAAAGGACCCACCACACAGGGGGACCGGGAAAAATAGCTTGTGCGCCCTGGATGTGGAAGCTATGTAATGCAACCAATTCCATGTAATCAAGCTGTGTGGTACAAACATGTGGTGCCGAAGCCGGCATGCACGAGAGGCGCCGTGTCTCCTGCGTGGGCCGAAAGCCATCCACCCCCTTGACAGGAGGACAAGAGAGAGGAGAGGACAGAAGGAAGCGGAGATGCATGCCCCATGCCCATGGTTCCTCACACGTCCGCTACCACTACTGACATGCCACGTGCTGAATACAGATGAGGAAGAGCGTGAGGAGGAGGAAGAGAAGGAAGATAGGTAGGAGGAGGAGGAGGTCGAGGAAAAGGAGGAGAGAGAGAGAGAAGGGAGAGGAGAAGGAGAACAGGGGGAGGGGGAAGAGGGAGGAGGGGCAGGAGAGGAAGGGGGAAGAGGAAGAGGAGGTGGAGCAGAGCTCCCTCTGTGACAGCTGCTCGCCCCCCCTTCAGCCCCGCCGTGCGCGCATCAGTCCGCGGCGTCGACAGAGCAGGCGGCGTCGTGAAGGCAGCTGTAGCTCGCCCTCGGCCGACGGCCAGGTCACACCCAGAGCAGGCCGTGAGGAGGACACGGGGACGGTCCTGATCCTCCTCCTCCTGCTCCTCCTCCTCCTCCTCTTCCTCCTCCTCCTCCTCTTCCTCCATCCGTCCTCCTCCTCTTCCTCCTCCTCCGTCCTTCCTCCTCCTTCATCCTTCCTCCTCCTCCTCCTCCTCCTCCTCCTCCTCGTCCTCGTCCAACTCTCCTCCTCCTGTCCTCTCTCTCTCTCTGTTCCTCTCCTCTCTCCTTCTCCTCCCTCCTCACTGCGTCTCTCCTCCTCCACCTCCTCCCTCTCCTCCTCCTCCTTCCTCCTCCTCCTCTCCTCCTCCTCTCTCACCACCACCACCACCATCATCACCACCACCACACCACCAACTACACCACACCCCCACCACCACCACCATCATCATCATCATCATCATCATCATCATCATCATCATCATCATCACCATCATCATCATCATCATCAATCATCATCATCACATCAGCATCAGCATCAGCATCATCATCATCATCATCATCATCATCATCAGCATCAGCATCAGCCTCAGCATCAGCATCATCATCATCATCATCAGCATCATCATCATCATCATCAACATCATCATCGTCATCGTCATCGTCATCATCATCAGCATCAGCATCAGCATCATCATCATCATCATCATCATCATCATCAGCATCATCCTCATCCTCATCAGCAGCAGCAGCATCATCATCATCATCATCATCATCATCATCATCATCATCATCATCATCATCATCATCATCATCATCATCATCATCATCATCATCATCATCATCCTCATCCTCATCCTCATCCTCATCCTCATCCTCATCTCATCCTCATCCTCATCCTCATCCTCATCCTCATCCTCATCCTCATCCTCCTGCTGCTAAAGACCTTCCGATCCCCCTCCGCACTCCCCTCCCCTCCCCCTCCTGCTTCTGCTGCGAGCGCCCCTCTCGGGGGCCAGCCCGGCCCCCAGCGGCCTGGGCGAGCCGCTGGCCCACCCGCGAGCGCGCAGAGAGCCCGAGCTCGCGGCCCGCCACGGGATGGGCCAGCCCCGCAACCACGGCGTGTAGGCCCCACGGCTTGCACAGCCCTTTTGGCCGCGGCGCCGCTGGGGACCAAACGACGCTGTGCTGGCCCCGAGGGGAAGGGTCGAAGAGGGTCGAGGACACCAGCTCTGTGAAACATTGCTGGCCGTCCTGCAATCGGCCCCCTCTGGCAGTGCTGCCGTCAGCGGCGGCCAGGAGTGTTGTGGCGGACGCGGGGGGGGGGGGGCTCGTCGCCAGAGAAGCGGGCAAGGGGGAGACTCTCTCAGCAGCTCGCCTGACAGGGTCGTCTAGCACCCGAAGGTTTGCTGGCGACGCGTACCTTGACCTTCCGCTGTGCAAATATATAGCCCTCCAGACCTACAACAGACTTACCGGGACAGCTATAGACCTCGGCTTCTACGTGATTTCAAGCGTCCTGGTGTCATTACCCATCGGTGGGAAGAAACAGGTAGAAGCATGAAGTGAGAAGGCGTTGAAAGCAGATTGGGAGCCCGCGCGCCCCATCAAGAGGGCGGAAAAGGTGAAGCCACTCGATCATTGGAGTGGGAAAACGCTTAAAGTAGATTGGGATCTGGGAATCCCGAAAACACTGGGTTTCAACGACCCATGGGTAGTGTTGCCGTCCCAGTAGGTTTGGTCAGGGGGGGGACAAGGGGGCACTGGCTCTGGGGGGAAGCATAAGCCTGGAATCAGCGATGTTCCGCCGACGGATCGGCGACAGACCCTCAATGGCGAAACCGAACGCTCCTGGGCGGGTGGGACACCCGAAGCTCCAGTCGACGACGAGTGGGCTATCTGGGGGGCAGCGCTTTCCCCCGTGGGCAAATCCCCTCCTTTCGCCGCCCCCGACACTTGGGGCGGGTCCAGCACCAGGTGGCCCGAGGGGGGAGGGCCAGTCTTTGTCACGTGTGGGTTCCCTGATCATGCGGGCAGTTGCCTCCATGTTGCGTGACCAGATACTGGGAGGGGGAAATCGATCGATAAGATAGCAGAAGACACGTCTTCAGCGCAATCCAGCCAAGGACTAAAGGAAAAGGGTTGAAGCTGGGACAAGCTCATCTAGGAAAGTGTCGTTGCCCTCAGCATGGGAGGCGTACTTACATCCACGAGCTCGCTTCAAGTTTGACTGAAGGTGGGCGGGGGACATAAACGGACGCAGACGCCGACGCAGACGCGCGAGTGTGCCAGCCGGCGGGCCGGCAGGCCCCTTAGGAGCGGCGCGGGCGGGTTGGAACCCGGTCACAGGCATGTGAATTTCAAGAAGTCGCTCTCGAGGTCCGCCCGGAATTTGGAAGTTGTAGCACTCTGTAGCCATGTGCCGGGTGGTGCTTCCAAAACCAAAGCCTTCTGCTAAAAATCCGTGATGTCGCCAGGGAGACAAGGGTTAGGGGGCGGAAAGATACGGATACGTGTTGTCCCCGGACCTCTCTTGGGGTGCGTTCTGACCAGAATTTCGAGGCGAATCCAGCGGTGACAACGAGGATTCCCCAGGAGGACCAGGAAAGGCCGAAAACGACGGGGGACAACACGTATCCGTATCTTTTTCTCCCCCGATAAGGGAGCGGAGGGGGAGGGGACAGGAGACCGAGGGTCGGCAACACCACGCGCCTTCCGAGGCCCGCGCGGACTCCCGGAGGAGGAGGAGGAGGAGGAGGAGGAGGAGGAGGAGGAGGAGGAGGAGGAGGAGGAGGAGGAGGAGGAGGGCGGCGCGGTGGGCGCTGCCGTGGCCAGGTGGGGAGGGAGGCCCAGGTGCCGACCCCCAGAGATCCGCGCAGACCCCGGCGACAGTGTGAGGTGGTGGCGTCGCTGCCCGCTCCTCCGCCCAGGGCGTGGATGGGAAAAGGGGCGGGAAGGGACGGAGGGGGGCGGAGGACGGGGAGGAGAGGGCACGCCCGGACTCAGCTGCGGAGAACACACGCACACGCACGCACGCGCACGCGCACACGCGCACGCACACGCACAGGCACGCACGCACGCACACGCACACGCACACGCACACGCACACGCACGCGCACGCGCACGCGCACGCGCACGCGCACGCGCACGCGCACGCGCACGCGCACGCGCACGCGCGCGCGCGCACGCACGCACGCACGCACGCACGCACGCACGCACGCACGCACGCACACGCACACACACACACACACACGACACGTGTGTATTGACGTCGTGGCCGCACGCTCGTGGCGATGCGGCGCAGGTCAAATCGAGCGGAAGCGCGCGGCAGGAGGAGAGGAGTGAGGGAGGGGGAGAGAAGAGAGGGAGGGAGCAACTGGGGCAGGAAGAGCGACCCTCCAGAAAGAGCCCCTGCGCCCAAATGGGGGGCATGATCTGGCGGTGGAGACGCTATGTTGCATCTTCAAGGGACCTTGTCTGTCCCGCTGCGCCGCGATCCGCGTCGAAACCGTGTCGAATCCGTGTCGAACGCGTCGAAGATGTGTCAAACCCGTGCCAGATCCACGTCGCACTCACGTCGAGCCCACGTCGGAGTACAGTCCAAGGCCGCCACTCGCAGGACAGGGAAGGCCCCCCGAAGATGCAAGCCGGAGCGGCCCAGAGCAGGCGGCTGCCCTTGCGGGGAGCCCGGCCCCGGGCGGCCTGTCCAGCTGCTCGACGCCCAGCCGCGGGGCGGCGGACATCGCGACGGCCGCCCAGCAGGTCATGCTGAGCGGGGGGGAGGAGGCGAGCGGGAACGACGCGAGTGCGAGGCAGTGCGAGGCATCTCGGACAGTGTTTCTTAGTTGGAGGGGCGATGAAGGGGGGGAGAAACGCGCACCTTTCGTCTCCCTTTTCTTGGAGCGGGGGGGGGGGGGAGGGGGGGGGAGGAGGAGGAGGAGGAGGAGGAGGAGGAGGAGGAGGAGGAGAGGAGGAGGAGGAGGAGGAGGGAGGAGGAGGAGGAGGAGGAGGAGGAGGAGGAGGCGGAGGAGGAGGAGGAGGAGGCGGAGGAGGCGGAGGAGGCGGAGGAGGCGGAGGAGGAGGAGGAGGAGGAGGAACCCTTGGAGGCCCCTCTGGGGCACCCAGGATGCACCCGTCTTCCCCCCTCCACCGCTCCCCCGGTGCGCCAACGCCCGAGCACCGGCGGGGCGCGGGGGCCCAGGGGCCGCCGCCGGATGGAACCCACGCAGCCTCCCGTCCCCCAGCAGCCCCTCCCCACTCCACACGGCCCCCTGCGCGCCGAAGCCACGGGCGCAGCCACATCGCGCAGGCTCCCAGAGGCCACAGGGAAGACGAGGCTACGGTGGGGGCCCGAGAACAAGAGGCCGCCCAGTACCGCTGAACCCCCCTTCGGAAATCTCGTCAACTGAAGATATACAAATATGCCTGTGAGTATACATGTATTCACGTATATACAGATACATACATATATATATATGTATATACATACATACATACATACATACATACATACATACATACATACATACATGCATGCATGCATGCATGCATGCACGCACGCACGCACGCACGCACGCACGCACGCACGCATACATACATACATACATACATACATACATACATACATACATACATATATACATACATACATACATACATACATACATACATACATACATACATACATACATACATACATACATACATACATACATACATATATGTGCATGTGCGTATGCATACGTATACACATATGTAGATACACTTGTATCGTATACACCTGCGTGATTTGTATATGTGTGGGTGCACGTATGTTTTATGTACATGGGGATACATGTATATATATATATATATATACACATATATGTATATGATTACGGCGTGTTGGGATGCAAACTGCTGCTCTTCTGGGGTTGTGCATCCTGATAAGCTGATAAGGGCCCCCCGTCTAGCCGCAGACAGCTGCGAGCATCGCCCCTGCTCCCGAGGCAACGAAACTTTGTAAAAATGAACACATAACGGACCAGGACGGCCCCAAGGAGGCCCCAAGACTGCCTCACGGGAGGCAAAGACAGCCACAGGACGTCCCAGACGAGTTCCATGAGAGCTCCTCACATAAAGGTGTCACATGTGACGGCCTTCCTCTTCCTCCTCTTCCTCACTCTGACCCTCCTCCTTCTCCTCCGCAGCAGCAGCATCACCATCAGAATCAGCATCAGCATCATCATCACCATCATCATCATCATCATCATCATCATCATCATCAACAACATCATCAGCAGCCGCAGCACCAGCATCAACAAAAGCATCATCATCAGCATCACCAGCATCATCATCATCATCATCATCAGAATCAGCATCATCTTGAGCATGAGCATCATCATAACCAGCATCATCAGCATCATCAGCATCATCAGCATGATCATCATCAGCATCATCATCATCATCATCATCATCATCATCAGCGGCAGCATCATCAGCATCATCATTGCATCATCATCATCAACAACATCAGCATCATCACCATCAGCATCAGCATCATTGTGTCATCATCACCATCATCATCGCTGTCGTCATCATCACCAGCATCATCACCATCATCATCATCAGCAGCAGCATCCTCGTTCTCCTCCTCATCATCGTCATTATCATCAAGATCATCATCTTCGGCAGCAGCAGCATGATCTCATCATCGTCATCATCATCAGCAACAGCGGGAGCAGAAGCGCGGCTCTCCGAAGCACGGAGACAAGAAGTGTCACACGTGACGGCCTCCCGTCCCCCCTCAAACAAGCGCATACCGGAATGCTGGGCTCGCACGGTGGCGGGGCGTGCCCGAATGAGGCAGCTGGATATGCGCATGTGTGTACATCTGAATGTACACGTGCGCATATAAAAGTACACATAAACGTTCACGTATACATGTTTACAACGGATTTGCGCACATACGTATACATGTGTACTACAGCCTCGGGCATCTTCCTACGTACGCGACGCCAAAGCCCGCAGAACAGTCGGAGCACAACTGCATACGTTTGCGCCCCAACTGCGTGCATGCTGCTGCGCCCCAGGAACATGCATGCTGTTGCGCGCCCCCACCCCACTACAATTCGAATGTAAGGGGCCCGTGCGCGGAGACCCCCTTGGCCATTGGGGCATCAGCTGCTTCACGTGTATCACATCAAAGGGAGTGGATGGAAACTGGCTTGGGGCGTCTCGCCCGGCACATCCCCGGGATTTGCCTGGTTGGGTCCCCGGTTGGGGCTGGGCTGGGCGCCCCGCCCGAGACATCCTCAGAAGTTGCACCGTTGCTGCCCTGGTCTGGCCTGGGCTTCCCCTGGGAAGTCCTCACAGTTTGCCTGGCTTCGCTTGGTCTCTGCGCGGTTTCGCCGGAGACGTCCTCCCCATTCCCCTGGCATGGGATGGTTTCAGCACGGCTTCGCTTGAGGCATCCTCTCAAAGTGTGCCAGGCTTGACTCGGTTGCGGCTCGGTTCCCTGACAGGTCCTCACGAATTCCCTGGTTTGGGCGCGGTTTCGCCTGAGACGTCCTCACGGTTTGCCTGGCTTGGCCACAGTGCCCCTTGAAATGTCAGAACACATTGCTCGATGGATGCTGATTCGGGGTGGGCAGCGGCTTCGCCTCCAGCGTCGTCATAATTGGCATAGTCTGATGTGGTTTGGTCAGCATCTCCTTTGATGAATTAATTCCCTACCTAGAAGGGTTCTTACCCTCTTAGCTTAAAGGGGCCGGGCAGTGGAAATCGCCCCGGGCTGTTCCCCCAGGATCCGCCCCGCGGTTCCCCCAGTTACGTCCCCTTAGCTTAGCGTTGCGTATCTCATCTTAGCTTAGCTTATTTCATCTTAGCTTAGCTTAGCTTCATCTTAGCTCAGGTTTATTTTAGCTTAGCTTACCTTCATCTTAGCTTCGCTGAGCTTTAGCATAGCAGAGCACAGTATAGCATAGCATAGCGTAGCATAGCATAGCGCAGCACAGCATATCATAGCATAGCCCAGCATAGCATAGCATATCATAGCACAGCATATCATAGCTAAGCTTAACTTAGCTTAGCGTAGCATAGCGCAGCGCTGGATTAGCATTGCATAGCATAGCACAGCATAGCATAACATAGCCAATCATCGCATATCATAGCATGTCGCAACATAGCATAGTATATCATAGCATATCATAGCATAGCATAACATGTCATAGCATATCATAGCACAGCTTGGCATAGCATAGCACAGCACTGCATGACATAGCTTAGCATAACACAGCGCAGCATGACATAGCATAGCATGTATTAATATAGCATGGCATAATATAGCATGGCGCAGCATAGCAGAGCATGACATACCACGACATACCATAGCATATCATAGCGCAACATAGCATGATATAGCATAGCGTAGCATAGCATGGCAACTAACGCTGCTTTCCTAGGGGCTCCAACTTCTAGGTAGGGTCGCACTGGGGTAATCCCCAACATGTGTTCCGCAAGGAGTCGGGTCCCCGTCGGTCTGATGTGTCCTCTCGTACACTTCGTCCTGTCTCCTGCAAGGTACAATTCTGACTTCAGCGGTGAAAGCTATGTGATTCAAGCTATGTGGTGCAAAGCCACACCGCCTTGCCCTCGCTAATAAGCGGCCAGCTGCAAGCCAGCGTAGGCCCGTGGACCAGCGTTAGGAGAAAACTCGCACGAGGCTGTAGAACCATCGCGCGCGCTCCAGCTCGATGCAAAGCAAGATGTGCAGCTACGCACTACGGCACTGAATAGTCCTGAATCCTCCTTGTTCCTCTCCCTTTCTGTGCCTCTCCCTCCTTGCTCCATTATTCCCACACGTACGGCTGGACCTAGGACATAATAACATCCTTCAAAAACATGAGACCATCCGAAGGCCAAAACACACAGAACATCCAAGGGTACCCTCCCCAGGATGCACAAGAACATCCAACAAATACGAAGAACAGTAGGGTATCATTCCCGAGCCGACCTCGATCTCATACCTCAGTCCGACTGTACTCCCTTCTCCCTCCCTCACCGTCTGCCAGACTCGACTTACGCAAGACGATGTTCCTTTTGAAGTACGAGCCGCGACACTCAGAATACCGCAAACCCCGCCCCCCAGAATCTCAACGCGTCACGGGCGGGCCCTGGGGGAGCCCCGCTGGGAATAGGCCAGATCCGTGTGAGAACAC
This sequence comes from Prorocentrum cordatum, assembly GCA_963575745.1. Lineage (NCBI taxonomy): Eukaryota > Dinophyceae > Prorocentrales > Prorocentraceae > Prorocentrum > Prorocentrum cordatum. Next base: position 133,734 of record CAUYUJ010008158.1, on the reverse strand, counting down.
GGGGACGCAACCAGGTCTGCAACAAGCCAGATCAGATCCACTAGCCACCACCCACCAAACCACCCCAACCCAACCCGACGGCTTCAATTTGCTCTCCATTTCCAGTGGGGGGGGCGGGGAACATTGAGAAAACACATGTGGAACCCCTGACCCAAAATTCGGGCCTTCGAGTTGGGTTGGGGTGGTCTGGTAAGTACTCAACTGGGAGAGCTCTAAACGATACACCACCACAGGCCCTGGCCAGGCCCGTCCTGGGCCCTGGACTGGTGTACAGGCCCCCTTGGCCAAGGCCTGGAGGCCTATGCGCCAGTGCAGGCAGGGCCCAGGATGGACCTGGCCAGGGCTGGGGAGGAGGGAGGAGGAGGAGGAGGAGGAGGAGGAGGAGGAGGAGGAGGAGGAGGAGGAGGAGGAGGAGGAGGAGGAGGAGGGGAGGGAGGAGGAGGGGAGGGAGGAGGAGGAGGAGGAGGAGGGGGCGACGCGCACACAGTATTGGTGGTGTATGGTTGGCGTCCCTCCGACCCACGCGGGCGGAAGCAGATCCACTGCAATCCCAGTCGGGACCGAAAGCGGATCCGCCACAACTCCACTCATACATGTCGAAGCCGCACCTCAAGCCGTCCATGGCGAGCCTACACGGAAAAAGCGCTCGTCCTGGGGGGTGGAACTGATTGCCAGCACTGCCATCTGAGCCCGAGCAATGTGTGGGGAGCAACAAACCAAACGAACTTACATTCCGGTCCTGACAATGCGTCGCCGAAAAGGGCCTCGCGCTGACGTCCTACGCTGCTCAAGAGTCATGTTGCTCACACTGGGGCAACTACGCTCAGGAGCGCTTGCACTTGCAAGATCTGCGGTACATCCACGACCCCCTCTCCCAATACTGCTCGGAGGAACCACCTGTTCAGAATCACTGGCCAAGGAGGGGGGTGCTCTAGAGTGCGCTATGAGGCCTTCCGCTTCAGAAACCCTCGCTCCCGAAAGAGAGGCATTTCTCGGCGGCGAGCCCGGGGGGAAGTGAGAAGGGGCGGGCCTTCTCAGAAGGCTCGGAAGTCCCCCGGCCTTCTGAGAAGGTCCTTAGCCTTCCCCGAAGACACCGGGCATATCTCTGAAGGCGCGAGGGCTTCTGAGAAGCCCCGCCGCCTTCTGAGAAGGCCTCCTCCTCCTCCTCGCTTCCCACCCCCCATCGCTCGCCGCCGAATTACAACACAGGGGGGGGTCAGCGCGCGGCCAAGACGGCCCAGAAGACAATCGAGGACAGCCCTGGCAGGTTCTAGAGAGGGCTTCAAGAGCCCCAAACAGCAGAACGTGACCCGAAAGATTCACTAATTACCTACCAGGCCACCCCGACCCAACCCGGAGACCCAAATTTCGGGTTAAGGGGGGGGGGGTACAGGATCCAGGAGGTAATGTTGCGCTTCCGCCGCTTGCCACCGAACTTCCGCTGGCTTCCGCCCGCGGCCCCCCCCTTTGCCTCCACCAGCTTCGGGCCAGCCCTCCGCCAAAGGAGAGATGCCAACCCCATCAGCACCTGCAATACGAGTCAACTTGCTGCAGCGCGCCACCTGGTGATCCTGCCCTGGCTGCTGGTTTCCTCCTCTCGGCGGCGAGCGAGGGGGGAAGTGAGAAGGACGAGGCCCTCTCAGAACACGGCGGGGCTTCTCAGAAGCCCTCGCGCCTTCTGAGAGATGCCCTGCGTCTCCGGGGAAGGCTCAGAAAACTTCCCAGAAGGCCAGGAGGCGTCCGAGCCTTCTGAGAAGGCCCGCCCCTTCTCGTTTCCCCCCGGGCTCGCTTCCGATGAAGGCGAGGCAGCTTGCTGGAGCGCGCAACGGGGTGATCCTGCCCAGGCTGCTGGCTTCCTCGGGCAAGGCGAGTGATCGTCGCCAGCCTCGGAGCGGGGCGAGCTGAGACGGTGGCAGCTCAGGGTCGGTCCCCGGACCCCTCCTGGAGGCCAAGCGCACCAGTTGTCCGAGCTGCGCCCAGCCGTGGCGACGAAGGGGGGCCCCCGAAGGCCCACTGCCGCAGTCTCAGCTCGCCCTCCTCTGGGAGCAATCGCCGCAAGTCCGCGCGACCCTCGGGCTGCGAGGCTCGACGCCGCCTGGCCGATCGATGTCCGACGAGGGCAGCCCCTGGCAAGGACAGGCTCGGAGGCCTGAGCAGCCTCTGGCCTCGGTGCCGCCGCGTCCGCGGAGAGCCGGAGGGAAGCTTCCGAGATAGCGGCCGAGTAGATTCAGATCGGGCACGTCCCTCTACGGGCGGAGTTTGGGCGAAGAATCAAACATAGCCAAACAATATACAACAATTGACAAAAAAAAAACATCCCCAGACTATGTTTTGACAATTTCTGCATGCTCCTCCTGTAGAGGGGCACGCCCGACTTACGAGCAGGTGCGGTCGAATGATCGCGCCGCATCGTCGATACGTCACCGATGTACTGGCGATGCGGTGAAATCCTCCGACCCCACCCTGCAGTCAAAATCTGTAACAAGGCCCCGCTGCTGAGTATCGTTTCACCGATCCCCATCCCCAGCGGCGTGGCCTGGGCCCCACTGGCCGATCCTGCCCCCCTAGATGGGGAGTGCAGGTCGCGCCCTTCGGGTGTCGAGGGGTGTCTCCCCAAACTGGGGGGTGGCAACCTTTGTGGGCGTCTCGAAGGGGATGGGGACGGGGATGGGGATCGCTTCAACGATGCCGAGCTGCAAGCGCGCAAGGGCCTCGGCCGCCCGAGGCGGGGGCGCCCGCCGAGGGGCGTCGCCCGCCCCCCGGGGGGCACCCCCGAGGGGCCGGCACGCGAGAGCGGCAGGGGACGGGCGGCAGAGGCAGGGGGCTCGAGGGCACGCTCTTGAAGGGGCCCACAGACACGCAAAGAAAGACACACACACAGATCCCAGGAGATTGCCCATATGTCTTGACACAATTTGCTGGGTCTCTATCTTCCCCCCGGGCTCGAGGGCACGCTCTTGACGGGGCCCACAGACTTTTTTGGTCGGCGGGGCGAGAGCGAACCTCTTCCGCGAAAAGCTAGGCGGGCTGCGCACAGCTTTAATGAGGGAGACAGGGCACAAGAGGGCGGGACCTCAGGCGGCCGGAGCGGGCGGAGCCCGGGGTGCAGGCGGTGCCGAAAAGCTTGCACAACGGGGCCCACAGACACGCAAAGAAAGACACACACACACAGATCCCAGGAGATTGCCCATATATCTTGACACAATTTGCTGGGTCTCTATCTTCCCCCCGGACCCTTGGCTGCGAGCCAGGGGGGGGGGAAAGCGAGGAGGAGGAGGCCTGCTCAGGAGGCGGCGGGGCTTCTCAGAAGCCCTCGAGCCTTCTGAGAAGTCTTCTGCGTCTTCGGGGAAGGCTGCGGAGACTTCTCAGAGAAGGCCGGGGAACTTCCGAGCCTTCTGAGAGGGCCCGCCCCTTCTCGCTTCCCCCCCACGCTCGCCGCCGAACCCTGAAGACAGCCGTTTGTCCTTATGATGGATTTTGACTGCACTCCGAACCCATCCGAGCGACGGAAAGAAACCAGTCGAACGCGAGACCTCACGCGGGGGCCTGCGCGGACCGCCCGCGCGGCGCGCTGCGTTGAAAAACGAAGGCGCTCAGGCGCGACCTTACGTGGGTAGCTTACACGCCCATGTCGGTGAAGACGACCCCGTTCTTCTTCGTCGCTTATCTGGGAGGCCTAGAGAGAAACAGAAGGCAACTACGCCGGGGATTTGTTCGTGCCCGCCGCTCTGGAGAGACTTGCCCTCGAGGACCTCGCGGAGCGTTAGAAGGTGTGGGGGCACTTCCGGCCCTCGCGGGGGGGGGGGGGGGACGACGTCCATGTCCAGCGTTCCGCCAGATCCTCGGGTGGGACGTCCCCAACGCGGCGGTGGACACGGACACAAGCCCCTGGCGTGGCAAAGCAAGCGGCCGCCTGAAGTGCGCGGACCGGAAGACGAGGGCCGGCCACCACACCTGCGGATCCACGCTCGCCAGGGAGGCAAGGAGTCGTGAGACGGCTTTCCCGAGGCAACGTTGTGGAGCAGGCGGGTCCCCCGCACAAGCGTGAGCGATGGCACATGTCACATGTAATTGGCTCTGCGGAGATAGACCACGAAAGCGCTGTGCACCTGCTTACTGTGGGCGCGACAGCGCGAAGGAAACACCCGAATCGCGGCCAGAACCGACAAGGAGCGAAACCCCATCCCACCCGCGCAGCGACCCGTATGGAGCCCAGGATTATCGAGGATCGAATCTGGAAATCAAAAATGCAAATGCTGCCAAGATAGGGTCGGAGGACCACGATGCACCGTCGATGCATCACCGATGCATCGGCATCGGCGACGTCGGCGTCTGGAAAATCGGGCTCCACATCAGACCGCATCGCCGATGCATCGGCGATGCATCGTCCATGCATCACCGACGCGGCGCAATCCCCAAACCCCTCTATTCGGACCACTGCTGGGAGGCATAGAGTACACGCCGGTCGGAAGAAGTAGGCAGAAACGTGAAGTAGGAAGGCGGATAAAGTGGATTGGGCCCAGGCCCTCCCAGAGAATAACAAGACACAGCAAAAGCGTGCCGCTTCTTGTTGAAATAGGAAGGCGCTTGAAGCAGATTGGGATCTGGGAGTCCAAGAATACCTACTTTCAACGACCGGCGTGCACAGGTGAGCGACGAAAAGAGGAGGGCCTGACGCGAGATGGCATAGTGGCCTTACGCGGTGGCGTACGCTGGCCACCAGCGCGGCACACCACATTGGAGACGAAGGCGCGTTCGCGCGACCTTACGCGGGCAGCTTGCGCGCCAATGCCGGCGCAGGCGACCCTGTGGCTTCGCGCCGCTCAAAGTATATCCGGCTTCTGGAGATGCGTTGGGACATGAGATTTAGGTCGGGCCTGTGCAGAACATCTGTTCCGTGGGCGCGGGCCTGGCTCCCAAGCAAGAATCTTACGCGCGCTCCACGTATATCCGGCTTCTGGAGTCCAAGAATCGGGGATCTCCTGACCCAGGTCAACCCAGACCCGGGTCAGCCAGGGCGTGCAGAATCCTGCAAGATCCTGCAAGACCCTGCACCCAAACCCGGGTCAATGCGGAGGATCCTGCAAGATCCTGCAGGGTCCTGCACCCAAACCCGGGTCAATGGGAGCCTAGCCCTGCAGGATCCTGCAAGTCCTGGCGCCCTGGCTGACCCCCGTTTGCGTTGACCCCCGTCTCAAGGCTCCCGAAAGAACACCTGCTTCCAACGACCGGCGTGTTGCTGATCGGCACCCGCGAAGAGCCTGGCCAGGAGACGGCGGCGTGTGCCCAGGTGGGCGGCCGAGGCGCGCGCTCGGGAGGCGGCGCGCCGAGGGCCGCCCGGGCGGGCGCGCAAGAGAGCGGCAGCGCAGCCTCTCGAGTCACGAGGTTTCAAGTTTTTCTTGGGGGGGGGAGGAGGAGAAGGAGGAGGAGGAGGAGGAGGAGGAGGAGGAGAAAGAGGAGGAGGAGCAGGAGGAGGAGCAGGAGGAGGAGGCGGAGGAGATTTTCACAGGTTGGGGCTTAGAGATGTTTGATAGTTCTTGTTGGGGGGGTCAGATGTTCCCAGGTTTTGCATCTGGAGTCACGCGGTTTCAAGTTTTTGCTGGGGGGGGAGATTTTCCCAGGTTGGGGCTTAGAGATGTTTGATAGTTCTTGTTTGGGGGGGTCAGATGTTCCCAGGTTTGGGCTCTTGCGTCACGCGGTTTCAAATGTTTTTTGGGGGGGTGAGATCTTCCCAGGTTTTTTGCCTCAGAGCTGGTTGATCGTTTTTGTTGGGGGGGTGAGATGTTCCCAGGCTTGGGCTTAGAGATTGTTTGAAGTGTTTGGGGGGATTTGCGGATTTTCTCAGGTGCTGGTTTAGGGTTGTGTTCTTTGGGGGGGTGAATTTCCTATTGAAGATGTTCCGGAGATTTTGGCAGGTTTTCTCGGTGGACCTCCTCTAGTAGAATTGCCAAACCCAACTCTTGACGCGCCAGGCGAACGACGGCAGGAGGCTCAACTAGCGCCCGAGCTCACTGAGCGCCGCGAGCGCAAAACGCGATGAATAGACTCATCAAGTTTTGCGCTGGCGGCACTGGCACTTCGACAGGGAGACTTCTCATCAAGCAAAAACTCAGGCTGAGCAGGAGCAGTCATGAGATTATGATTCCTGAGGGCAGTGGCCGCGGGAAGGGAGACAGGAGGGGTAGGCAAGAGCAGCCAGCAACGAATCGAAAAAAAACACAGCTAGGATCGGACCGTGCATCGAATCGGACCGCATCGGCACGGAGACGGAACTGAATCGGCCACTCCAGGCTGCACAACAGCGCCCGACGAGCACCGGGCCGTATCGCATCGTCGGTTTTTATGTGAAGCGCATCGGACCGGGCTGGCCGGAAACGATATCGGGTCGGGTCGATCGGCTCGGAGTGGACCCTGGAAGGCAGGAGGGGAGTGGCAGGGGCGAACTCAGACCTGAAGGGGCCCATGGACACACACACACACAAATAAATCGGCACAAATCCCGAGCGTCCCCGTCTCTTCCACGTGTTCTGGATGTCCGCCTCCCCTCCTCTCACCATCTGTTCCACACTTCACTGCGAATCATCCATAAGTTGTGTCTGTGTTTTGAACCCTCCTGAATGAACACAGAAGGGGCCCCGATTCCGGGCCAGGCAGAGAAGCCCAGGCAGTCGCAACGCCTCGGGCCCTGCCGTGGCGTCGCCAGACCACACCTGGGCCCAGCCAGACTGAGCGGGTGCACCGTTGCCCGGGGCATCAAAGACTCGCGCGGCCATGCCACTTGGGGAACACAAGGAAAAGAGCATCGCGACCCCCCGGGCCTCTCATGGGGCGCGACCTGACCAGGATTCCGAGGCAAATCCAGCCGAAGCGATCAGGGGCACCCCAAAGAGGCGCCCAAACAGGACACACACGCTGTGATGTTTTAGTGTTCAGTGGTTTTCGCCTCTGAGGTCCTCGCTGGAAACCTTATTGGGCGACGCTTGGAGGCTTCTTGGGGCCTCTCAGGGGCATCTTGGAGAGATATTGAGCGGTATCGGTACCGATACCCGCCAGTCGAGAAAAGTACGTGGAAACATGAAGCAGGAAGGCGGATGAAGTAGATTGGGTTCGGGCCCGCCCAAAAAAAATACACAAGACAACAAAAGCACACCGAGCCTAGAATTAGGAGGCCGATTGAAGTAGGTTGGCGTCAGGAAATCCAGCAAATAACTCCATTCAACGGCTGGCGCGTGTCGGTGCTGAAACCGATTCCCGCTCTGAGCCACGGCGTCTCCCCTCGACCTGTTGCTCCCTTGGAGGTGGCAGCGGCTCGCCTCGGGCGAGGGAGATCCGCACGAGGAGGAGGAGGACAACCACGACGAGGGGGAGGAGGGCAACCACTGACAACGACGAGGAAGAGATGGAGGACGACGACGACGAAGAGGAAGGGGCGGGCCTCCCAATCCCGCGAGAATACGCGCACAAAGAGCGCCTCCCACAGGCCGTCGCGGAAGCCCGAAAGCTCGGAGTCGAGGTCGGGAATCCATGCGGTCTGGTCCTGCGGACTTCGAGGACGACGTGAGGTCGAGGACTGGCGCGAGGTCAAGAATTCGGGCTGGGAAAAGCGGGAAGTGCATGAGTAGGTCAACGAGCGCTCCCGGAATGGAATCTGACGCGACCGCCAGCAAATTGTCAGAGTGAGGGGCCTGAACCGAACGGTCATTCACTGTCCCTGGGTGCGTGGCTGAAGTGGAATTCCGCGATGCGGATTATTGTTGTTGTTTGTTGTTTGTTGTCGTCGTCCCACCCGCGACCCACCCCGAAACCCCCCGGCGACCCACCCGCGACCCACCCGCGACCCACCCGCGAACCACCCCGCGACCCGCCCCGAGACCCACCCCGAACCCCCCCGGCGACCCACCCGCGACCCACCCGCGACCCACCCGCGACCCACCCGCGACCCACCCCGAGACCCACCCGCGACCCACCCGCGACCCACCCGCGACCCACCGCGACCCACCCGCGACCCACCCGCGACCCAACCCGCGAACCACCAAAAATTGTCGGCGCCTGCGGCGGGGTTCTTTTGCATTCGTTCCAGGTGGAGAACCTGCGGCCCACCCGCGACCCACCCCGCGACCGCGACCCACCCGCGACCCACCGCGACCCACCCGCGACCCACCCACGACCCGCCTCGCGACCCACCCAAAATGTTCGGCGCCTGCAGCAGGGTTCTTTTGCATTCGTTCCAGGTGAAGAACCTGCGACCCACCCGCGACCAAAACCGCGTTCAGTGTACAAATCAAAATTTTCGTCGCCTGCGGCGGGCTGTTTTTGAATTCCTTTCAGGTGGAGGTGGAGAGCCCGCGACCCACCCCCGCGACCCAAACTACGTTCACTGAACAAGTCAAAACTTCGGCGCCTGCGGCGGGTAGTGTACAAATCAAAATGTTCGGCGCCTGCGGCGGGCTGTTTTTGAATTCCTTCCAGGTGGAGGTGGAGAGCCCGCGACCCACCCGCGACCCAAACTACGTTCACTGAACAAGCCAAAAAATCGGCGCCTGCGGCGGGCTGTTTTTGCATTCGTTCCGGGTGGCCCACCAGCGATCCCCCCCGCGCTGAACTTGTCAGAGCACGACGACGACGATGAGGACGAGGACGCGGACGAGGAAGATGAGGAGGAGGAGGAGGAGAAGGAGGAGGAGGGCGCCATCGACAAGGAAGGTGAGGGCCACGAGGTCCGCCTGCTCGACGTCCGCGTCGCCCGCGCCCGCCCCCTCACTCTTATCCGCAATTGCCGGGTGCTACGTATACATCGGAGCATCACGTGTCGGGACCGTGCTGGGGTCACCCGACCAACCAATGTTCTAGCGTAGAGGCGCGAATGACTCATGCGCTCAAAAAGACATGACAGAGGCAACAATCACATGCAAGCACAAACCGCCAACCCATTCTTCCCTTCAGCTTGGCCCTGCATCATGGGAGCGCGTAGCCCCGCTAAAACGGATGGGAACAACCCTCTCAGGCATAGTG
>CAUYUJ010008158.1:59722-122222 GCA_963575745.1 Prorocentrum cordatum | reverse complement strand
GCGCTGCCATGAAGAACGTGCAAGAATGAACAAATGGGGCTCTTCTGGCTGCGGCAAGCCTCGGCCACGAGGTTCCGAGAGGGAACGGTCCAAAATCCAGAGCTCCTCCTGGAACCGATGCAGTCCTCATCTCAGCGCCTTGTCTGTAAAGTGGGGAAGCTGCCAAGCAGCGAGCATCAGCCCAAACCCACAGCGACCGCCGTTGGGCGGGCGTTCCTCGCCCTGTGGCTCACCGACAACAGATCAACGTTCAAGGCGGACACTTCCTCAACGTTTCCGAGACCTGCTGCCCACCCCTGACTCCGCTCTTTCCCTCCCCATCTCCGTCCTCCACGAGGAGGGATCGAGGTGGACGGGGTTTAGCGGATCAGCTACTCCAGATTTCGTAATAAAAGGGAGGGGGTCTGGACCCTCCAAGACAAGCCATTTCAGACCCCCCCCGTGGGAGAACCCTCCAAAACATCCTCCCCAGACCACCCCAGGCCCTCCAAGATAGCCTGGAAGAGACCCCCCCCGAAATGAGACCCCCCTCCCTTTATTACGAAATCAGTGGCGGCGAGGCCGAAGGCAGCTGCACGCACCAGTTTTCGCACCTCCCCTTTCGTCCACTCTCAACGAGGTGAGCCACCAAGGGGAAACTCACTGCACTGACCTTGCAGACGTGCCGTCGCGGATGTTTGCATGGATTTCTGTGGATGCAGAACCCCGAATCAGCGAGCGAAAAACGAAATAAATCTCACATGGATGTCTTTTAATTCTCATTCCCGGCCAAAAAGGTCAGACGAAATTCACTTCGAAACCCGGAACGAAATTCCCCAGGACACTCTGGGCCCAAATAATTCTTTTCCGAACGAAATCCGCTCTGCGATGTCGGCGCAATGAGCAAACGAATGGGAGGGAGAAGGGAACCCGGAACTCCGAAGGCGTTCTTTGCTCCACGCTGACGCTTCTTCTCGGTTCCAGTCACCGCGTGCGACACCTGGGCCCCAGGACCGGCACGACACGATGCGGGACGAATAGATGGTCGGGAGGAGTCGGGAGGGCTGGGGGCCACGTGCGACAAAAAAACAGGCCAGAAATCCGAGGAGGAGGAGGAGGAGGAGGAGGAGGAGGAGGAGGAGGAGGAGGGGAAGACTCCCAACCGCCCTCTGGGCATGAGTGGTCTAGGGAGCTCGTTCTGCTGACCCTGCCCCTTCGGGGAGCGCGGGGCCTGGAGGAGGACATCCGGGTCTCGTTCTCCCCTCCTCTCCCCTTCCTCCTCCAGGCCCCGCTCTCCTAACCCTTCCCCTTCTTCCCCTTCGGGGAGGGGGTCCCCCTCCCCTTTCACCACATCCCCCGTGGCACCGACCATTGCAGGGTGATTGCTCGGCCGCCACCAGGCGTTGCCCTCGGACGGGCCCCCCCCCGAATTCCCAGTAGCCCCTGAGGCCACCCAAAAACGGCCGATGGACCGGTCCCCCGAGGCCCCCGGCACCCCCAGGACCCCCAGGCACCGGAGGAGACATGCGCGGCTCCAGGTCAAATTCTCTCCTCCCCTTCCCCGCCCCTTCCCGATCCTCGAAGAGAGAGAAGGCGACGACGACGACGACGACGACGACGACGACGACGACGACGACGACGACGACGACGACGACGACGACGACGACGACGACGACGACGGCGGCGGCTACGACGACGACGACGACGGCGGCGGCGGCGGCGGCGGCGGCGGCGGCGGCCGCGGCGGGGGGAAAGCGCGCCGCGCCCGCGGCTTCGCCGGCGGGCCGGTCGCCCTGCGACGGCCCGCTGCGTGCGGCGTCGCCGGGCACCGCCCTCCCCCCTTTTAGACAGGTGCGCTCCACATCCTCCTCCTTCTCCTCCTCCCTCCTCCTCCTCCTCCTCCTCCTCTCCTCCTTCTCCTCCTCCTGCTCCTCCTCCTCCTCCCCCCCCTCCTCCCCCTCCTTGCAACAGAACTGCAGTCGGGGCGTTGACCTAAGGAACCCTAAATAAGGAGCGGGGCCCCTTTCTCCCATAAGTCGAGCTTCGGTTTCCCATGGAAAGCCACAGGAAAACAGAAGGCAAACTGCAGAACGATCAAGGAACACCGAGCCCCTCCCCAACGAAAAGGGTTCCTTCTTCAGGGCCCCGACTGTACTCGCACACGGCCTGGAGCCGCCGAGGGGCATTTTTCGATGCATGACATCGAGGCAGAGGCTTGTTTCTTGGGCCTCTTGCGAGCAGGCGCTGTGCGAGGAGTGGAACGCGCTCGGCAGCCCTTGCCGCTCGCCCCCCCGCCGTCCGGCCCAGGATGGCCCGATGGAGACCCATAATTGCCCTGGCCACCCCCACCCCCCAGGAAAGCACCGCGCGAACCCTGCGCAGACCCAGAGCGGCCCCACGCTCCTCGCCGTCGTCGCCCTGATCGCTTCTCCGCGCCTTCCTCCGCCGCCTTCTCTGCAAGTGCCCGACACGTGTGTTGCATATATTGTGTATTGCGCGTCTCTCTGTTCCTGTGTAGATGTATTTATGTATGCACGTACGATCCTTAATTTGCCGACCCCCGCTTGCCGGGGGTGCAAAGGCGTGTGAGATGATTGGCTGTCCCCCTTCCCCTTTCCCCCGTTCCCTGGGGTCTGAAATACGATTCGAGCGGGGGGCCGCCGAGCTCATCAACGCTCCTTGAGGGCCTCTGGGGCTTCTGGAGCCTCCCTTTCTACACTCTGTGACCTCCAAGATGCCTAAGAATCGATCAACGCTTGCTCGAGCACGGGGCCAACAGGTGCAGGAATCCTCGAAGAGGACCAAGATAGCCTCAAGACTACCCAAGAGGCCTCAAAAACGCCCCAAGAGAACTCCAAGACGACCCCCGAGAAAGCCCCAAGAAGCAATAATCGTCCGAATCCTTCGCGAAACCGTATAAAGCTGAACAAATTCGCATTGTCAAAACATTCGTATCTCAACAGCGTCCAAACGGCTCGCCCCGAGGGGCCCAAAAGAGGCACCTAAAGGGTCACCAAAAAGCCCCAAAGGCCTCACCCGTTGACTTCATTCCTCTTCTGGGAGTCAGCGGAATGGCGTGATCCACTTGAACATTAAAAACATGTGTATAACTATATATATATACATACAGACATACATCATACATACATACTTACTTACGAATGTCATCGACTAGTCACGCTGGCGTGTCGCAAGCGCAATACACGAGCAGGTCGAACCAGATGGACATAAGAACGCGTGCATTACAGAAACACGTCATACCGAAAATGAACGGGCACCGCTTTGCCCGACCACGCCGCCGTATTGGAGAGGTACAACGTATAGCACCTCACCACCCAGTTAACAACCAACGAGAAATCGCAACACCGCGTTGTTCAATCACGCTGCCATGAAAAAGTGCCCGCGTGCAGAATGTACGGGCTGTTACGAACTAACTGCTAGAAACGCATGAACCTGCCACAACGCATTGCAGGAATGTGTATGTTTGTAATGCCTGGGTTGGCCATGCCGTATGATCACTTGCTTGCGCAAATAAGCTCCATGCTGCACGCGCCCAATTCCCTGCGACAGCGTGATTGCACAACATGGCGCGCGAGTTGCTGCTGCTCTTCGTGCCGACCACCCGCGTGTGGAACGCGCGGCCACGTCCACTGTGGCAGCGCGGTGGGGCAACGGGGCGCCCACGCGAGATTGCTATGAGACGCTGTGAGCTATGATGGTGCGATGCTTCTGTTCTATATGCATTCATTTCAACATACCCCAGATTTCGTGATGAAAGGGAGGGGGTCACAACCCTCCCAGACGAGAAGACTTAGACCCCCCCAGACCGTCCATGAAAGGGCGGCCCTTTGCCCAGACCCCCCCGAACCCTCCAAGACAGCTCAAATCAGACCCCCCCCCAAAGGTGACCCCCCCACTTTATTTTGGAATCCGGAGTATCGAGCCATCCGCTTCCATCATCCAGCTGATCAGCTGGCTGCAAGTCCCTCCAATGCCTGGCGGCGCTTCCTCCCAAACTCAACCGGTCGATATCCCTGTTGGGGGGGCGGGCCCTTGGTTTCCAGCGCTTTTAGGGGACAGCGCCTGATCCACCGATAGACCCTTGTTCGGCTGACCCATGGCTTGCAGCGCGCTGGATTCTAACATGCAATGATCAGCCGACACAGCAACACATATAAGCAATAAAACTACGCTTTCTTGTGTCAACGAACAATTACCCATACAACACAACAACAGTTGTATGTACCTAAGATGGTGGCAGGCATACTTGTTAAATCAATGATTACGCACAAGCAAGCATTGGATGATCCCTAGTTGCGAGGACCAGGCCGCAAATGCATTCCACAACCCTGGGATCAACAGAAACATCGAACTTGTAAGGTGTACCATTAAGAACCGTGCCAATCAGGAAATAAAATATGCATGCGTGTATACGTCCTATGTATGATGCTCCCGTGTTTCTGTAATCCAGCTCGGTGAGCATCCTCCAGGTTGTGCAAGGAAGGGGGCGACAGTAGGGATCACGCCAAAGCTGAGCTCCAGGTGCCCTCCGAGCCTCCCAAAGAGGCCCCTAAGAAGCCACAATCCTTCAACACATTGTGCATTCATGCTTGGTTCGCTTGTTTCGAGTTTTCTCTTCCGACGGGCTGTTCAGGCTTCGAGTTGGCTCCAACAGGAGCCAAGAGTGCCCGAAGAGGGGCCCAAAAAGGCACCCGAACGGCCCAAAGGGCGCCCAAGACCGTCCCAAGAGCGATCCAAGAGGCACTTCTCGGGCCCAAAAGGGGGGACGCCACTGAAGTATCCCCCCGCTTTTACCGATGGCCTCAACGATGGCCGCAGGAGGTCCCCACAAGGCTACCAAGAGAGACCCAAGAGGCCCCTGAGAGGGCCCCAAGAAGGGCCTAGGATTACCACAAGAGCACTCCAGGAACGCGACAAAAAGGCTGCCAAAATGTACCCTGGGAGTCTCTCGCCCCAGACGTCGGCCGAGCGGCGAACATCGCCGTATCCGCGCCCTCGCGATTCGGATTAGGGGGCGCGACCCCGCGGATACGCGGTCGCACGGATACTACCTTTTGCGCGGGGAATCTGCGAAAAAAACGCCTCGTGTCGGCGAGCTCGCGGCCCTGGGGCCCGGCCCGCGAGGCCGCGGATACGGCATGCGTTTCGCCCACAACCCTCGGGGAGCCTGGCAGAACACATGGCCACCCGCCGGGACGACCGTGCACCTGCACGGAAAATCGGGACGACAGCCGCGGCACCACATCGCGGCACGGAAGCCGACCGTCGCGCGCCGGCACCCTGCTGCGGGCCCGTTCCGGGTCCGGATCGGCCAGATCAAGGAATTTGCCGTACAGTCAGGACCGGTAGGAAGGACGCACGATGAGGATGCAAGCCCCTCGGACTCGGACCCCGGACGCCCATTTCGAAGCTCTTCGAGTGGGGCTGGCCATCGAAAGTGAATACGGATGGGCCAAAGAGGCAAGGATGCAAGGGTACCCTTGGGAAGGTTACTCATCCTGATCATCGATTTCGACTGTACCCCCTCGCGTCGTGAAGAAATCACAACGGCGGGGTTGTTTGGTCACTTGCGGCCTGGGGCCCGAAAACGATCCCTGGAAAACTGCGATAAGTCATGCGGCAGACCGTGGCCGCCGACGAGCGCGAAGGCCTGGGCCAGAGAGGAGGAGGAGGAGGAGGACGAGGAGGAGGAGGAAGACGACGACGACGACCACGACGACGACGACGACGACGACGACGACGACGACGACGACGACGACGACGACGACGACGACGGCGACGACGGCGGCGGCGGCGGCGGCGGCGGCGGCGACGAAGACGACGACGACGAACCCCGAGACCGGGCTACCTGCAGCCAAGAGACGATACGCAAGAGCGAGGAGGGAATAGCAGAAGGAGGAGGAGGAGGAGGAAGAGCAGGAGGAGGAGGCGCTGTCCCAGGGGGGGCGGCAGGAGGCGGAGGCGGAGGGAGGAGGGAGGCGGCGGCGAGGGGAGGAGGGAGGAGGCCGAGGAGGCACGGGCGGCGGACGAGGAAGGCCCCGGATCGGAGAGGCAGCCCGGGCCCGCGGCCCGAGGGTCTCCGCGTCGCAGGCGCGGCAGCACAGCGCCGCGCAGCAGCCCGCGGGCGCGGGCGGCGCCCCGCTGCGCGCCACGCGCTTCAGGCGGCGGGCCTCGGGGCGGCCCCCCGGGCGGCCCCGCCGCGCCTCGCCGCCCTCCCGAGTCGCCTCGGGTCGGCCGATGGTTCGGCAACTACGGTGGACATGCTTTTTACCGCCACCACCAAAAGTAGGAGGGGGAGGGGCTCCTCCTCCTCCTCCTCCTCCTCCTCCTCTCCTCCCTCCTCCTCCTCCTCCTCCTCCTCCTCCTCCTCCTCCTCCTCCTCCTCCTCCTCCTCCTCCTCCTCCTCCTCCTCCTCCTCTTTGTCCTCCTCCTCTTTGTCCACCTCCTCCTCCTCCCCCTCGTCCTCCTCCTCATCCTCCACCTCCTTTCACCCTCCAACTGATAGTGGCGGTGGTGGAAAACAGGCCCGTCAAACTACGAAGGGTGCTGTTTGCAGAGGGTATGCCTTGCCACCGGCACCCGTGGAGGGTCACCCCCGATGGGGCGGGCGAGGGCCTCTCGACGGAGCTCCCCGCCGCGCCCCGAGGAGGCCCGACGATGGCAGCGCGGTGCCATTCCAGACCCTGACGACCCAGATCGCAAACCACACCCCGACGCTTGTGTAACAAATTCACAATATTATCCCGGCAAAGCAACCTAACAGCGATGTGTAGGAGCATATCTGGAAGCATTCCCCTTAAGATTCAAATGAGAATCCAGTTGTAGAATTCTGCTGTTCTCGCAGTCGTAATCGCATTCGCGATGACAGTCGCAGTGGCAACGGCAGTCGCAATCACAGCCTCAGCCTCAGCCTGCCTCAGCCTCAGCCTCAGCCTGCCTCAGCCTCAGCCTGCCTCAGCCTCAGCCTGCCTCAGCCTCAGCCTCAGCCTGCTTCAGCCTCAGCCTCAGTCTGCCTTCAGCCTCGGCCTCAGCCTCAGCCTGCCTCAGCCTCAGCCTGCATCAGCCTCAGCCTCAGCCTCAGCCTGCCTCAGCATCAGCCTGCTTCAGCCTCAGCCTCAGCCTGCCTCAGCCTCAGCTTCAGTCTGCTTCAGCCTCAGCCTCAGTCTGCCTTCAGCCTCGGCCTCAGCCTCAGCCTGCCTCAGCCTCAGCCTGCCTCGGCCGCAGCATCAGCCTGCCTCAGCATTCAAAATGTGGCCCAGGAATGGAGTTCTGGGAACTAGAAGAACACGAAGTGGCCTACAGTTGGCTCCGGGCATTCAAAATCATGCCCAGGAATGGAGTTCTGGGAACTTGAAGAGCACGAAGTGGCCTACAGTTGGCTCCGGGCATTCAAAATGTGGCCCGGGAATGGAGTTCTGGGAACTCGAAGAGCACGAAGTGGCCTACAGTTGGCTCCGGGCATCCAAAATGTGGCCCGGGAATGGAGTTCTGGAAACTCGAAGACCACGAAGTGGCCTACAGTTGGCTCCGGGCATCCAAAATGTACGCCGGGAATGGAGTTCTGGGAAGTCGAAGAGCACGAAAAGGCCTACAGCAGTTGGCTCCAGGCATCCAAAGTGTACGCAGGGAATGGAGTTCTAGCAGCGCCAAGAGCGATTTTGCGAGGATGTCCCAGGCGATTTGGGCTTCGGTGGCAGCCGCCCCGGGTCCCGCCCCGACCTCCCTGAGGAGTCATGATGCTCTTTTTTGACACCACTAGAAACCTATCAGTCTTCGCTGTTAGGTTAAAAAAAGAAACAATCAACAAACACACAACACACACACACACAAATACACACACACACACACACGCAGACACAGGGTGAAAACACAACACACATACGAAAACACACAATGTTTTTCCATACCCTGTGTAGTCGCCGAAAGATTCTCAGAGCGTGTGCGCATCCGGCGAAACTAAACGGCAACGATACCGCTGCTCCCCGGACCCCACACCCTCTGTACTCTCTGGCCAAGACGCGACGGCGAATCCAGCCACGGCGTCGAGGGCATCCTGGGAGGCGTAAGAATGCGAAAACGACAGCAGGGCGGCGGTATCGGTGGTTACCTCTGCCTCCTCTCAAGAGCACCAGCGAGGCCCGAGAGGCCGCGGATACGGGCATGTGCTTCGCCACGAGCGTGCCTGTCCACCGAAGCCCTTCCGCTACGGCGCCGGCGGCCCGCCGAGGTGCGACGCCGCGCCTCGCCGCCCTCCCGAGGCGCCTCGGGCCGGACGGCGATCCTCAGAGCGCGCTCGCCAGCGCGCGGCGCGCGTGTGCCCACCGAGGCCCCTCGACTGCCGCGCGCGCGGCCCCGGAGCGCCCCGCCCCGCCGCAGCGACCTGCCGAGGCGCCTCGGGTCGGCCGAAGATCCTCGGAGAACGTGCGCGCCAGCACTGCCTCGCGCGCGCGTGGCGCGCTCCCGCGGACACGCGGTGGCACGGAGACGCTCCGCGCGGGGCCTCCGCGGAGCGACGCCCCGTCTCCGCGGGGCCGCGGCCCAGGGACCGGGCCCGCGAGGCCGGGGATGCGGACACCGAAGGGGCCCCAGGACACACAAATAAATACACACAAACAAAACATCCCCCATATTTTCCTATATTTTCTGGGTTTCTGTCTTCCCCCCCCACTTCCCCCCCACTTCCCATATTTTCCCATATTTTCTGGGGAGTCGAGGATTGATTGTGTCTGTGTGTTTCCTTTCCTCCTGAGACACGCAGCACCCCGCGGCTGCGGTTTAGAGTTTAGAGTGCGGGGGCGGCGGGGACGTCGGCAGGAGGCGAGGCTCCGAAGATGCCCGCTGCAGGCACTCGCGTTGCACAAGCTACGCACGCAGCAGGCCACAGGCGCCGACGTCTTCGCTGAAACAACGTGGTGGGGTCGAGGGTGGGTCGCCGGTGGGTCGCGGCTGGGCCGCGGGTGGGTCGCCGACCGGGTCGCGGGCCGGATCGCGGGTGGGTCGCGGGTGGGTCGCTGGTGTGTCGCGGCCTGCTCGCGGGGTGGGTCGCGGGCGGGTCGCGGGCGGGTCGCGGGCGGGTCGCTGATAGGTCGCGGGGGTGTCTGGGTCGCGGGTGTGTCGCGGCCTGCTCGCGGGTGGGTCGCGGTTGGGTCGCGCGTGGGTCGCGGGCTGGGTCGCGGGTAGGACGACGCCAACAAACAACAAACAACGCAACAATACAACAACAACAACAACAACAACAACAACAACAACAACAACAACAACAACAACAACAACAATCATTTAAGACTGGGGACACTCCGTTCTCACCAGTGCCAGGGTTTTCATAGGAGGCGGGCAATACCCCCACTTTGTGGGGGGGCCGGTTCAAGCTCTACCAAGTTTCCAAACGACTCTTCGCCACCACCCACACCCAGCTTCCCGCCCTATGACGTTCGGACACTTCACTTCGTGGCCTGCGGACGACCTTGGCTACTACACTGGCGCATGGGTACAGTGACTTGTTGTGGTAACATTTTGTGGAAGCTAGCTTAGTATACGACTTTTCCCCCTGTTCCAACACTGGACACCTGTACCGTTTTCCGACGTTTTTCCGTTTCTGTACCACACAAGCGAAGACACTTATTTTGAGTGGTACCACGTGCGTGGCGCCAGCATACCACAGGACTTGTTTCCATTGTTGTGAGACGATACATGCTCATTTTGTTCTGTGGTTGTCGTTCCGGCCTCAATGTGCAATACTAGCTCATTCGTCTACGAAATACACGTGACTAGCTCTCTCTGGTTGGAGGTCCTGATGGTTGTGGTTGTCCCGATGGTTGTCCCGATGGTTGAGCGCCTGATGCAAATAAAACGGGCTGCCGCAGTCGGCCAAGGGAGGCCGCGACAGCTCTGGGCCATACTGCTCGTCAAGGGCTTTCGCCGACAAAGCCATGACCCATCCAAGAACACAGGCGATACCTTGATCCGAGATGGCTACGGATGTGACAGTGATCAGTGATTTTGTTCGATGACGTGGTGACACACTGACTTGTTGTGGTACCATGCCGACAACGACGACGCGACGACGCGCGCATGTGTCCCGCATGATATTTTTTGCAAGGGATTGTGGCCCCTGGCAGGCGCGCGAACGCCGTTGAAAGAGCTTGCGAAAACAGCTCGCGCGAGCTCTATAACATAAATGTTGAAAAACCATTGGTTTTTAAGGATTCGGACAGCGCGCGCGGGTAGAAATTTTGAAAATTCGTACAGATGTTTTTCGAGAACCTACGGTGCGATTCGTATGATTTTATGTTGCGCGGTGCTAAAATTCCTAAGAAACCCAATGATTTTTGAAGATTTCGGCGTGCGCGCGCGAAGAAAAAACGAATGTGTCCCACATGGTATTATTTGACAGGGATGATGGCCCTGGCAGGCGCGCAACCTTTGTTGCAGAAGTTCGAAGCACGTGAAAAAGTTGCTCGCAAGAGCCCGTTTGACAGAAATGTTGAAAAAGTATTGGGTTTCCTAAGAAATCCGCAAGAGCGCGCGGGGTGAATTTTGAAACCCTTTTTTTGAAAAACCATTGGGTTTTTCATGTTTTTATGTGAAAATCGCTACGAAGACTAAGGTTTTGGAAGGATTTCGTCTTGCGCGCGCGAATGTGCACTTCGTGTCATTTTTTGCAAGGGATTCTTGAAGTTTGGTCATGTTAGAACAAGAAATGTCCACTTTGCCTTATTTTTTGCAAGGGGAAACCGATCGTAACAACACAACCGGATCTGGTATACCCCGTTTTGCCTGAGACTTCCTCACGAAAATGATGAAAATGTGGCTGCGGCCTAGGCGCGGCGGGGGGGGCGCGCACCAGGGGCCCCAACAATAATTATTCTTTAGAATTAATAATGTTCAACAACAGCAACAGCAGCAGCAACAGCAACAGCAACAGCAACAGCAACAGCAACACAACAACAACAACAGCACCACACAACCACAACCACAACAACCACAACAACCACAACAACCACAACAACACACAACCACAACCACAACCACAACCACAACCACAACCACAACCACAACCACAACCACAACCACAACCACAACCACAACCACAACCACACAACCACAACAACAGCAACAGCAACAACAACAACACAGCAGCAGCAGCAGCAACAACAACAACAACAACAGCAGCACAGCAGCAACAACAACAACAACAACAACAACAACAACAACAACAACAACAACAACAACAACAACAACAATTACTAGACTGGGGACACTCCGTTCTCACCAGTGCCAGGGTTTTCATAGGAGGCGGGCAATACCCCCACTTTGTGGGGGGGCCGGTTCAAGCTCTACCAAATTTCCAAACGACTCTTCGCCACCACCCACACCCAGCTTCCCGCCCTATGACGTTCGGACACTTCACTTCGTGGCATGCGGACGACCGTGGCTACTATTCAGGGCCCCGCGGCCGACGACGACGGCGTGCGCGCGCGAAGAAAAAACGAATGTGTCCAATATGGTATTATTTGACAGGGATGATGGCCCTGGCATGCGCGCAACCGTTGTTGCAGAAGTTCGAAGCACGTGAAAAAGTTGCTCGCAAGAGCCCGTTTGACAGAAATGTTGAAAAAATATTGGGTTTCCTCAGAAATCCGCAAGAGCGCGCAAGATGATTTTTTGAAACTTTTTTTTTGAAAAACCATTGGGTTTTTCATGTTTTTATGTTAAAATCGCTACGAAAACTAAGGTTTTGGAAGGATTTCATCTTGCGCGCGCGAGTGTGCACTTCGTGCCATTTTTTGCAAAGGATTCTTGAAGTTTGGTTATGTTAGAACAAGACATGTCATTTTATAGTGTTTTTTGACAGGGAAAGCGGGCGTCAACAAAACAACCGGATCTGGATGACATCGTTTTACCTGAGACTTCCTCACGAAAATTATGAAAATGTGGCTGCGGCCTAGGCGCGGGGGGGGGGGCGTGCACCAGGGGGCCCAACAATAATTATTCTTTAGAATTAATAATGTTCAACATCAGCTGCAACAGCAGCGGCAGCAACAGCAACAACAGCAACAGCAACAACAACGACAATAATGTAAACACTGTTCGCTCCGATCTGCTCATGTGCCAATCAATACGTATATCCCAAGCCTTCGGTACCCGCTCTCGTCGTTTTCGATCGCACCCCCTTCGGGGTATATCTTTCTTACCTGCCACGCGCATTTAGCGCAGCCCCTGAAACAAGGGAAGAGAAGACGGGAGGAAGGGGGAGGGAAAAGAATGGAGCACGAGAGAAATTAGCAAGAGGAAGACAAAGAACAGAAAACAAATGGTAGAACCAGACGGGCAGACCGGGTGGGCAGACCCATAGCGGGCAGGTCGGGAAGGCGGGCCCAGGCGACCAGGTCGAGCAGGCGGGTTGCTGAAGCGTGGGTCCTGCCGCCAAATACTTCATCCATATTCAGGCCTCGGTGGCCCAAACTTTACGACGGTTGCAAGTATTCCAATGGCACACTCGGATGAAAAACATGAGCTGCAGGCCCCATAGGGAAGGGCTCCCGCCTGAGACTTCCTCGCTATTCACTCACAGACGAGGGTCCCGCCTAATACTTCCTCCATATTCATGCCTCAGGGGCCCAAAAATTACGACTGCTACAAGTTGCCCGATGACACGCGCAGATTAAAAACATGAGTTGCGGGCCCCATAGGCAGGGGGTTCCCGCCTGAGACTTCCTCGCCATTCACTCACAAACGAGGCTCCCGCCTGAGACTTCCTCCGATGATGAGGACCATGGTGATGGGTGATGGCGACGATGGTGATGGTGACGATGATGGCGGGTGATGGGTGATTATGGTGACGATGGTGATGGGTGATTCTGATGGTGCTCACTCACAGACGAGGCTCCCGCCTCAGACCTCCTCATGGGTGTGTGACTGCGTATCTGGATAATGACGATGGTGACGGTGGTGTTGTGACCAGGATGATGATGAGTGATGAATAGTACTTGTGAATGAGTGAGTGAGCCACTCCTGATCAGTGTGACTGTGAGTGAGTGAATGAGAGTGGTCGAGTGAGTATGAAGTGTGTAAGAAACGCTGATGATGTGATGATGATGGTGATGTGAGTGTGTGTGTGAGTGTGTGAGTGTGTGAAAGGGGTGTTCCTTCCATCCTGTTCCTGCGCAGGGTGTCTAGAGAAAATAAGAACCCCATTTTGGATGTGGCGAAAAGAAGGTACGAGCCCCGAGAGGGGGCACGTCAATGGAACAAATTCAATGGTTACCGGGGGATCAACAACAATTATATGTTAGAAACAACTGAACACGCATGATAAGTCCGCTCGCCCCTACCTGCTCGCGTGTTTTTCAAAACGTGTATATGTAGATGTGTATATATGTAAATATATACACATAAACTCTTATACACATATGTAAAAGAAAGAAAGAAAGAAAGAGAGAGAGAGAGGGGGGGGAAAAAAAACGTGATCCACCGCCGCTCTACTGTAGAAAACTCCTCCCCCTCTTCCTTCGGACCCCCCACCCCCCCTTCGAAAATTGCCCTTTCCCTGCTGGACCCCCCACCCCTTCCCCCCCGACCCCCCCCCTTTTTCTGGAAAACCGGGAAAGATCACTCCCGTTTCGAACCCCCCCATCGGAAAACGGGGTGGGTCACTACTAGTTCGAAACCCCCCCCTCCCTCCCCTTCCGGAAAACCGGAAGGGGTCACTACTGGTTGGACTTCCCCTTCCCCCCCTCCAGAAAACCGCGGGGGGTCACTACCGGTTCGAACCCCCCAACAACCCCCCCTCCCCGGAAAATCGGAGGGGGGTCACTACCGGTTCGAACACCCCCCCTCGCCCCCTCGAAGACTGGGGGGGGGGTCACTACCGGTTCGAACCCCCCCCCTCGCCGCTGGCCAACGACTCCAGGGGCCCCACCACCGTCGGCGCCACATCGCCCACTGCTGTCCCCAGCACCGCTGTCTGTCCCCACAGTTCCCACCACCGTCCCCACTGTCCCCATCAGTGCCCCCAACACTGTCGCACTGCCCCCACTGTCCCCACCACTGTTGCCACCACGGTCCCACTCTCCCCACATTCCCCACGGTCCCCACCACTGCCTCACTGTCGCCAATGTCCCCACTGTCCCACTGTCCAGCTGCCCCCGCCGCCGTCCCACTGAGCTGTCCCACTGTTCCCACCACTGTCCCCGCTGTCCCAAACACTGTTCCCACTGTACCTGTCCCACTGTCCCACCACCGTCCTCGCCACCGCCCTCAGCACTGTCTCCACCACCACTGTCCCCACCACTGTCCCACTGTCCCTACTGTCCCCGCCACCACCGTCCCCACCACTGTTCCACAGTCCCCACCACTGTCCCACCGCCCCCACCAGTGTCTCACTGTCCCCACTGTTGCCACCATTGTCCCACCACGGTCCCGCTCTCCCCACTTCCCCCACGGTCCCCAGCACTGTCCCACTTTCCCCATTGTTTCACTGTCCCCACTGTCCCCACCACTCGCCCACTGTCCACACTGTCCCCACCACTCTCCCGACTGTACTACTGTCCCACCACCGTCCTCACCACTTCCGTCCCCACCAGTGACCAGCAGTGTCCCCACCACTGTCCCAGTGTCCCCACCACATTCTCACTGTCTCCACACCGCTGTCCCCACCACAACCGTCCCCACCACTGTCCCACAGTCCCCACCACTCTCCCACTGTCCCCACTGTTCCCATCATTGTTCCCGTTGTGCCAACCAGTGCCCCCACCAGTATCTCACTGTCCCCACTCTCGCCACCATTGTCCCACCACGGTCCCACTCTCCCCCACTTCCCCCAGGGTCCCCACCACTGTCCCACTGTCTCCACTGTTTCCACCACCGTCCCACTGTCCCCACTGTCCCCGCCGCTGTCCCACTGTGCTGTCCAACTGTCCCCACTGTACCGCTCGCCCACTGTCCCCACTATCTCCACCACTCCCCACTGTACTACTCTCCCACCACCGTCCTCACCACCGCCTTCACCAGTGTCGTCACCACTACCGTCCCACTCACTGTCCCACTGTCCCCACCACTGTCCCGCTGTCCCCTCGCCACTGTCCCCACCACCACCGCCCCCACCACTGTCCGCACCACTGTCCCACTGTCCCCACACCACTGTCCCC
The DNA here is from genome assembly GCA_963575745.1 of Prorocentrum cordatum. Lineage (NCBI taxonomy): Eukaryota > Dinophyceae > Prorocentrales > Prorocentraceae > Prorocentrum > Prorocentrum cordatum. The sequence goes on along the minus strand of CAUYUJ010008158.1, from coordinate 107,073 downwards.
ACCACCACCGTCCCCACCACTGTCCCAATATCCCCACTACTGTCGATCTGTCCCGAGGTGCGGGAATCGTTTGCCGGCGGCGAGGGGGGGGGGTAGGAGGTTCGAACCCGTAATGACACTCCCCGGTTTTCGAAAGGGGGACGGGGGGGTGTTCGAACCGGTAGTGACCCCCCCCTTTTTCATGATGGACTTGGGGGGGGCTCGAACCGGTTGTGAACCCCTCCCCGGTTTTCGAGGGGGGTGGGGACGGTTTTCGAGGGGGGTGGGGACGGTTTGGGAGCCCCCAGTGACCCCCCCCAGTTTTCCGCCACCAGCGGTAGAACACGCCCTTTCATATATATATATATATATACATACATACATACATACATACATACATACATACATACATACATACACACATACATACATACATACATACATACATACATACATACATACATATATGTGTGTATGTGCACGCACAAACATACATACATACACATATGCGTATACAAATACCGATACATCAACATAAACATATACATAAACATAAACATATACGCATACAGATACATATACCTAAACACATACACATACATATACAAACACATATACATACACATCCACATACACATACATTCATTCCTACATACAGATACACATATATATATAGCCCAATGCCTCGGTACCCGCCCTCTGCGTTCTCGAACAATACATATCTTGTATGTGCCACACGCATTTACCGCAACCCCTAAAAAATGGAAGGGGGACGGACGGAAGGGGGAGGGAGGGAGAGAAGCATGGGGCACGAACGGACTTCGCGGGAGGGGGGCCGGGAGCAGAGAACGCGCGGCAAAACACAACAGGCACATCGGGCGAGCAGACCCAGCGGGCGGGTCGGGAGAGCGGATTAGGCGGCCAGGTCGAGCGGGTGGCTTGCTGTGAAAAGTCAGCAGGCGGCCAGGTCGAGCAGGTCGAGCATTGCGACCAGGTCGAGCAGGCGGCCAGGTCGAGCAGGTCGAGCAGGTCGGGCAGGAATTGTGAGAAAGTGTCGAACGATACTGCGAGTCGAAGTAAATCGTGAGAAAAGGCAAGAGCGAGAGCGTGATTTCTGAACGTCGAGGGCACGGCGTCTGAGCAACTTGTGGAAAAATAGCACGCGGGAACGCGATTCCTGCATACGTTGTGGGGAAGTCCCGCGTGAAGGCGCGATTAAAAAAATACAACGTGGAGGAATATCATGCGGGAGCCGTTGCCGTTTTAGTTCGGGGGTCAGGGGCCAGTTTGACCCTTGAGACTTTCGATACATGTTAATAATAAGCAAATGCGCGGGCCCCGGGAACGGCACTTCCATAGGAGAAAAAACATTGGGCGCCGAAGGGGGGATCAACCACAATTATTATTGAGAAGTGAGCGCTTCGCACTACCATCAACAACAATCATTGTAATACTGGTTGTTTCTATCTGCTGGCGCGTCATTCAACACGCATGACCCAAAGCCTGGGCGCCCGCCATCGTCGTCTTCGACCATACCCCCATTGGGGGGTTATCTTCCTCCCCTGCCACGAGTGATTGGGGAAGCCCTTAAACAGGAAAACGAAGGGGGCAGGGGAAAGAGAGAGGACGAAGATATCGGAGGAAGAAAAGGATGAGAGGGGCAAGGATGGAAGGACGACGATGAATTGCTCCGCGAGTCGATTCAGCTTGCGCCATGGCTTGCGCCAGCCATTCCAACGCAAGTCAACAATAAGCTTCGCCATGGGTCGCGCCAGAAATAGCGCCATGTACCAACCCCTTGGAATAACATATCATGGATACCCCCGCAGGGAGACGTACAGCGGCGAACTGGCGTGAGAAACAACATTCGTGGAAACCTGGGGACACGCTGGGAAGTGTTGGGACAGTGGAGCGGGGGGGGATAATGAGAAATGCAACCGCGCGAGGAGGTGCGCGGGGATGTGGAGTGGAGTGGGATGGAGCGGACAAGAGCAACGTCTCGGGAGGAGGAGCGGCAGGGACTTGAGAAGAGGAACCAGGAGCGCGGAGGAGCGGGGAGGGGCACAGAGAAACTGGAGGAGAGGGACCGATAAGAGGGCGGGAAAAGTGCGGAATGCGAGTGGAAGGGGTGGAGGTGATTGTGGTGGGATGGGGTGGCCTGGGGAAGAGCGGGAGGAAAGCAGGAAATTGAGGAAGAGCACAATCGAGTCGGAAAAGACATGACCACGAACACATGGGAAGGACTGCAGAAGACTTGGAAGGAACGTGGAGCGAACGCCGGGGGCGGGTGCATAGGAGCGGAGAGGCGTGCGGAAGCAAGTCGAGGGAGGAAGGTGGGAGTTACCCGGGGGCCCGCTTCCCTCAGGACCAGCTTCCCCTCCTCCTCCTTCTCCTCCTCCCCCTCCTCCTCCTCCCTCCTCCTCCTCCTCCTCCTCCTCCTCCTCCTCCTCCTCCTCCTCCTCCTCCTCCTCCTCCTCCTCCCCTCCTCCTCCTCCTCCTCCCTCCTCCTCCCTCCTCCTCCCTCCTCCTCCTCCTCCTCCTCCTCCTCCTCCTCCTCCTCCTCCTCCTCCTCCTCCTCCTCCTCCTCCTCCTCCTCGGCGATCCAGGGAGGAGCCGGCAGGCTGCCGAACGGGCCCCCCATCGCGGCCGAGGCCCCCCTCGGTGCCCGACCCTGCCGCCGGCAGAGCGCTGCGCCCGGCGAGCGGAGGGGGCGCGGCCGCGGGCGCCTCGCCGAAGACGTACACGTCCACGGGCGCCGTGAGCAGGAAGGCCAGCCCCCAGCAGTACTGGCAAGGGGGGGGAGAAGCGAGCGGGCCCGAGGGCTGGCGGCGCGCACCACATGAGGCCTCCTGGATGGGGTCCTCCTCCTCCTCCTCCTCCTCCTCCTCCTCCTCCTCCTCCTCCTCCTCCTCCCTCCTCCTCCTCCCTCCTCCTCCTCCTCCTCTCCTCTTCCTCCTCCTCCCTCCTCCTCCTCCACCTCCTCCTCCTCCTCCTCCTCCTCCTCCTCCTCCTTCGCCTCTTCCTCCTCCTCCTCCTCCTCCTCCTCCTCCTCCTGGATGGGGTCCGGGTGGATGGGGTCGAAGGATCGCGCCGCATCGCCGATGCATCGGCGATGCATCGGCGATGCATCGGCGATGCACTGGCGATGCACCGTCGACGTCGGCGATGCATCGGCGCCGTCGGCGTGGAGAACATCGGGCTCCACATCGAGCCGCATCGCCGATGCATCGACGATGCGGCGCGATCCTCCGGCCCCATCTACTCCGACCCAATCTAGGAGGCCTCGACACAAGGGGGTAGAGGGAGTGCGGAAGGCTGCTTAGAACAGTGTTGTTCCCATCGTACTTGAAGACCATATCCCATGAACAATTTCGAGCACCAAGAGAAGTAATTATCAAAATAGTGTCTGCCCGACACGCTGCCCAAGTGCCGAACGAACATCACCTCTCAGAGCCCGACACCTGAAAGCCCTTCAGTTTCGGTACTCTCTAGGTGCACAAATTTCTTCATGGACATCGAGGCTACAGTAGGGTGGAGCATCAGAAGCCTAGGAGGCTGCTTCTTCGAAGGCGCCAGCCCTATGTCTATAGACAAGGCCCGCACCTTCTAAGGAGCAGGGGTGCTCCCAAGAAGCCTTCCCCCTCTCCGCCTGCCCCCCTCTGCGTATGGCTAAGAGGATCCGAGTAGGGAGCTGGCTCGAGGTAAGACGAAGTCAGGACGAGGACAAATCGGGGTGATACATCGCGAGTATCTGAGATCCAGCGACTCAGGGGGATGTCTCGGGCGACGCGGCCTTCTCAGAGCGCTCCGGGACAGACGCATCCGCGTCCCAGCCCCGTCCGACGAGGGCCCGAGTGAGAAGCTGGCTGCGCAGTGGCGCCAGGCTGCCACGTAAACCTGCCCGAGGCCCTCCCGGCCACCTCCCTCCTGCGTGGCACCTCTGAACAGACCGATGCTGCAAAAGAGACGCCGTATGCTAACTGTCGCAGGCACCCGAGCTCCCAGCACCACCAGGCCCTCCCAAATCCCTCAGCTCGGCGCATGGGGCCCCCAACCTGGGAGCCCTATCGGCGGCGACGAGAAGGGCGAATAGCCCAGGGGCGGGCATGACACGTATTCGCCCGGGAGCCTCGCCGAAGACATCGATCCTCGGCGCCCCTGGATAAATGTATTGCTCCCCCCTGGGCTACTCGCCCCTATCGTCGCCTCTGAGCCATGGCAGGAGCCTGCGTGCTGCACACCCGGCGGGGCGGGGCGTCTGCAGGGCAGCCGCAGAGCCTCGCACGCCGCGCGCCGGCCCGGGTTCTCGCCCAGACCGCCGCAAGAATCCGGTGCTGAAATGGGGGACGACATAGAAGGAGCAAAACAAGAGACGACATAAGGGACACACAAAGGAATAAAAAACAACAACAAAACCGACATGTGAGGGACGACATACAAGGAACGAAAAAAAGGCCCCCAAAGCGCCTGCATGCACGAGGAGGGCAAGAGGAGCAGCCGCGGAAGGACCTCAGGAACATCGAGCCCCTTCCAGACCCGAACTGTTCCCGATTTCAGTGCCTTCACTATACGCGTCTTCACCACAGCCCGACCACATACACGAAATCACTATGTCAACGCGAGCGGGAGCACCCTCCCAAAGCTCGAGTAGGGGTCCTCCTTGCAGGCAAACCACAAGTAGCGCTGCGTGGCAGTTCCACAAATGGAGAAGCCCTGAGCGACAACGGCGAGGAAGATCATCGCCTTCACGGTGCCCTGACAGGCGCTTGACGTAGGAGCACTACAACCCACGTGCACGACAGGACTTCTGAGCATCGTTTATCCGATCCCCATCCCCACCAGCGTGGGCTGGGCCCCACTGGCCGATTTACCCCCCTGGATGGGGATATAGGCTGCTCTCTTCGGGTTTCGAAGGGCATATCCCCAACTGAGGTGGTGAGACGGTGGGGCTCGAGATGTGGATGGGGATGGGGATAGGGATGGGTTTAACGATTCTGCATTTCCGCACCAAATTAGCAAGTACCATGATGGGTTTAACGATACTGCATTCCCGCATCTGCATTAACGATACCACAAGTAGCAACAAAGCGGACGAGAGCGCGCAAACGCACTAGCAGGAGCGGAAAGGGAGCTGCCTCGGCTCAACGACCCTCTGCAAACATACCCAACATCATCCACGCGCACATACTAACATCTTACCAACGCGAACGTCGGGCGCATGCGCAACAATTCGCTTACGTCATGCACGCATAAAACCGACACGCCAAGAATGCATGTTGGAACCATCAGAGGCAACGCATGGGACGCATGATCGCCGGCGTTGCCTGCGTGAGGAAGTGCCACGAGAAATTACCTGCCCGCACTGGGGCGAATTGGCGGCGCACACAAGGGGGCAGGGGAAGGAGGGAAGGCTTCTTAGAAGGAGGCTGCTTCTTAGAAGGGATGGCGCCAGCTTTACATCTATAGATAAGGCCCGCACCTTCCAAGAAACGCAATTGCTTCTAAGAAGCCTTCCCCCCTCCCCAATACCCCACTTCTGCGCGTGCCCGGGCGAAAACAACATACAAGATGGACACTAACAAGACACGGCTCACGCAAAGCTGGCGACGACCAACGGGAGGCCTTCGAGAAAGGCACAGGGGGGGGGCAGGGGAGCTTCTTGAACGGACCGGTTTTCCGCCCTGTAATCGTCGGTCGGAAGAAGTGGGTACCAGGCAGCTGGATGGTTTTTCAACACGTCAACCTGCATCCTCTAGAGGACGGGATGAGGGAGGGGGGAGGGAAGATGCCCCATGAATCCCACCAGGCAATGGGCGTAATTGAATAGGGATCCTGTTCTTCCAAGCCCATTCTTCCACTTCCAGGGGGGGGTCACCCCTTCCCCTGCCCCCCGTCACAACAATCCCCAGCCGCCCCGGCCCCCAGCCTAACCATGCAAATAGGGTGCTTGAGTGACTTTGAGGACAGGTCTGGTGTCGTTCTAAAACTTGTTGGAGGCCTCTGCTGGGGCGCCTCTTTGGGGCCTCTCGAAGGCCTCTTGGGGGCTTGGAGACTTCTTGAGGACCCTGGAGGAAACCCCGAGGCATCTGGGGGCTTACTGGGCCAGTGCTGACAACTCCAACTGCGACCGCGTTACAATTTGGTGGGTTTGGGGGGGGCTCTTGGAGTCACCTCGGAGGGATCCGAGCAGTCATGGGGCTATCTTGGCTCTCTTTGGGCCCTTTTGTGACGACGGGGGTCAATATTCGGGGTCGTCTTGGGGTCCTGAGGTCGCGGGGTACAGCATATGTTGTGCAATGTGTGTGGTGCAGTCTACGCAATCCATGCGGCGCGACCGACGTGGTGCAATATGTGTGGCCGACAACTGTGATTGCACCTAGGCGTTTATACTTTTTGCTGTTCTGGCGGTGCCGTGGTCGCCGTGGCCACCCCGTCGCTGCCTCGTCGCCGCCCGTCGCCTGGGCCTGGCTGCCGCTCTGGCAGCTCCATGGTCGCCGTCGCCACCGCCGCCTCGCCGACGCCGGTCGGATGGGCCTAGGTGCCGGCTTGGCGGCTCTGTGGCCGCCGTCGCCGCCCCGTCGCCGCTTAGGTTTTCTTGCTTTTTCTTCGAAAAATATTAGTATACCACCACCGCCCCTGGACTTGTCGGTCCACCCTGGGGATGTGCAATTTACATTCGATTATGGCCCATAGTTCGTTCTGTTCGCTCGAACTCACATCGTCCAAACCGAACCAAATTCAATATCCCCCCAATCATCCTCGACAAATAGAACTATGCGCGAACACTCGCGTATCAAAAGCCCACTTGCGAGAATCAGTCTCCTAAGCAAAAAAGGGGGGCAATCCACACGCGCGCGTCGTCGCGCGCGCATGCCAAAATCCACATAAAAACCAAGCTGGTTCTGCAAAGATGGCAAAACCGAAAGTCCCAGAAGCATATACATGCACTCGTTCTGCAACATGGGTTTCGAAAGCTTACCATCTGCGCGCGGGCTCTTGTGAATTCGTAGCCTCTTCGCCCTTTTCATGAAATGCGGCCCAGATGGCCTCTCGCACGCGCATGTCGAAATCATTCGCAGACCTTTCTCTGCGCGCGTGCTGGGGGGCACGATCCCTACCAAATCACCTGACGCGGGCCACTGCGCCCTCCAGCCGCATGTCGAAATCCTTCCACAACCTTTACCATTGACACGTGGACACCATCATCGTCACCAGCGTGCTTAATTGACATCAGCACCGTCATTGGACTTGCCGTTTTGGTCGTGGCCATCGTCATCAGCATTGCCACTATCAGCAGCCTGTCTGGCGTTGCCGAAATCGCCATGGTACCGCGCCCGCCCGAGCTACCGACCCGCACTGGCGCACCCGCGCGTCAGCGCGGCCTGCGAGGCGTGCTTGGAAGTCCACCGCGGTCAGCGCCACCGCGGCCGCGTCGGTCGGGCCAGACCAGCTGGCCTCTGTGCGTGCGAGCTTGCGCGCTAGCGCGGCCGCAGCGATGCGCCACCCAGCGCCAAGCAACCATCGCAATTCGCATTTGCCGCCGTATGGGTTGTGCAAACCCAGTTGCGGGCGGGTGGATGGGATGATTGCGCGAGCAGTGAAATTGACAAATTCAGGTTCGGCAGGGGCAATTGCACCACGTAGTTGGGTTGCACCACCTATATATATATATACATATATATATATGCATATTGCACAAAATTGATTGCTCAGCATATATTGCATCACATAGACGGCACCGCACCAAGTTGCACCGCATATGTTGAACAACCCAGATTGCACAATGATAGCCGGCGTGGACCCACACCCATACTTGTTAGCAATATATGCTGTGCCATATGTTTGGTACAATCCGTGCTGTGCACTCGATGCGGTGCAACTTATGTTGTCCGATCTACGTGCTGCAATATATATATATATATATATATATACACACACCTATAAAGAGAGAGTGTGTGAGTGCGTGCAGTGTATGCAAAAATGCGGTGCAACTTATGTTGTGCAAGATATGTGGTGCAATAGGTGTGGAGCAGTCGGAGACGGGAGGGGTCCGATTGGGAACGCGCGTCTAAGCGAAGGAGCACACGAGGAGGACAATCAGCAGGACAAGTGGGAGAGGAGGCGGATGCTGGGCATCATGACATCGAGCCACACCACTCGGCGGCACGCCAAGGGGAAAATGAGAAGGGGCAAGTCAGAAGGCGGTGGGGCTTCTGCGAAGCCACCCGGCCTTCTGAGAAACCGTCTCTGCCCTTGGGAAACGTCTCAGAAGGCCAGAGGCCTTCCGAGTACTCTGAAAAGGCCCGCCCCCTCTGACTGTCCTCCGTGGGCTTGCCGCCGAAGTACATCTAGAAGTCTTGAGCGCTCGTCAATTATAGAGCGCCTGTGGACCATCCATCGCCAAGTGCACTTCGCAGTCTGCCAGGTGCGGGGAGGGGGGGCAGGAGGGGAAGAGGGAATCTGGAACGGGGAAGCGGAGGGGAGGCGGAGGAAGGGGTGTTGGGGGGGGGGGGGGGGCAGAAGGGGAAGAGGGGGTTGGGCGACGAGGATGGGCGCCGTCGGACAGGGAGGACGAGCCTTCCATGCGGGTGCTCTGCAGCGAGCTCCGATCGCGCAGCTGTCATCCACAGAACAATGCATCCGACCGCATCTGCACGTCGAAGCCGTTTGGCAGGGCCCTTCCCGAGAGGACCTCCCAGGAGCAGCACGAGCGACGACAAGAAACGGACCTTGCGCGAGATGACAGCGACAAGAAGCGCATCTTGCGCGAGATGACATACCGACATTACGCGGTGGCGTACGCTGCCGCGCGTTCCCATGGAAGTGAGAAACCGCTGAGGAGCCCCCCCCGAGGCCAGGATCTGATGGGCCGTACTTGGCCCGAAAGATCTCGTTCTCGCAATACAGCAAGCCCGTCGCCACCTGCGCAACCAAGCAGAGCTCCGCTATGACGGTCAGGCCCCTCGAGACCAAAATACCTTCGCCCGCTTAGCCCCTGCTAGCTGCTCCCTCTGATCGATCAGGCCGCAGGCAAAACGAACACTTCAATCCACCAGCGTCCCCCTGGCACGAGGAGGCGTGGTCGAGTGCTATGCTGTCTGGTAGGGCTTCTGAAAATCGTAGGCCTTCCCTCCCTCCATGTGCAGCCTACACTCCCACAGCGCTCGGAAAAAGTTCCGAGCGCATGTCGCCCAAGGCACTCCCGCAGCTTGGCGTGGTCGCCGTCTTCCTGCAAATGACTCCGCACGGGTGCTAGAAGCAGTCTCAGTCGTTGCCGATGCGCCGTCAGGGCGCGGCTTTCTTCGGGAGCGGCCAAGAGGGGGGTGTCCAAGAGGGGTGCAAATCATGGCCGGCGGCATGTGCGCGGTCCGGCGGGGGGGCCGGGACCGTATTGAAATAAGAAGAGGCGCCATGAAGTCTGGGGAAATATCATGCCCCCCGCCATGATGTCCACCCCCCCTAGTCATCACCCCCCTCGTTTCCGCCCCCGATTTCTTCGTCTTCCCTCGCATCACGCTCCCTCGCGGTGCATCGCCACCTGCCCCCATCTCCCGAGGCTCCTGGGCGGCGCGACGCCGCCCCGCGGCTCTGCAACAGCTCCACCGAGGCTTTCAGGACGGGCCAGGAAACTCTGTAAGAACGGTTTTTTGAAGGCAGATCTGCCTTCAAAAAATTCTTTTTTGAAGGCAGATCTGCCTTCAAAAAACCGTTCTTACCAAGGCCGCCGAGATGGCCGAGCACTGCCTCAAGAGTCACCCAGCAGCCCCCGAGGAGACCCCACCGAGGCGCCAGAGCGGCGCGGACAGGCTTCCAAGAAGGGGAAAGCCAAGAGGCCAAAATCACGTACACTGTTGAAGGGGAACTGGGACACACAAATAAAAAGGTTCCCCATATTTTCCCATATTGTCTGGGTTTCTGCCTTCCCCCCCACTTCCCATATTTTCCCATATTTTCTGGGGGATCGACGATTAATTGTGTCTGTGTGTTTTTTCTCCTCCTGAATTGTTGCGGTTCCCCCCGCTCAGCTCAAGATGTGCTTCCAAGAGGGACGCTGAGGAGACAACATGATGCCAGAAGAACCTACAATCGTGGGCCGAGAAGGCTTCCCAGACGGCCCAGGACAGCCCCAAGGGGTCCCCAAGCCGGCCCAAGAAAGGTCAAGGACAGCCCCAGATTTCGCGCTCTGGCTCAGGCCCCGGGCCTTCAGAGGTCGGCCCGTGCTGCAGAGACTGGGTCGTCGGACACGCTCCGCGCGAGGCAGTCGCAGTACCTGCGCCCATGGGGTCGCGGTCGAACTATCGATTCTGGATTCGCGAGTGTATGGATGTGGATGCGGCAAGCACGTGTCGTGTGAACCTCGGCAGTGGTTTCTGATGCCGCGTGGATCGTTCAACTTGAACGATCGGCTGTTTTCCAATCGCAGAATCTCGGCGGCGAGCGAGGGGGGGAAATGAGAAGGATAAGGCCTCCTCAGAAGGCGGCGGGACTTATCAGAAGCCCCCGCGCCTCCTGAGAGGTTTTTTTCTGTTTTCGGGAGAGGCTTAGAAAACTTCTCAGAAGGCCGTGGGACTTCCGAGACTTCTGACACGGCCTTCTCCTTCTCATTTCCCCCTTCGCTCGCCGCCGAGAATCGTTCCATATTGGACGGCTGCCCCAAGAGGCCCCCGAGAGGTGCCAACCCAGAGAGGCCCGAGACGGCCCAGGAGGGCGGCAAGACGGCTCAAGAGGCCACCAATACGGTCCAAAAGGGCCCCAGGATGACCCCGGAGAGGGATCCAAGAGGGCCGCACGACGGTCCCACAGGAGCCCAAGGCAGCCCAAAGATTGCCAAGGTAGGCTTCATGAGAGCCCCTCAAAAATATGGGCGAAGGGTGTCACATGCTATGGCCTTCCGGCCGTCGCCACACAGAATCATGTAATGGCACGGTAGAAGAACTGGCAGCAGGAGGAGCAATCCTACGACTGTGCGAAGGTGGCAGCAGCTTGGCCATACTGCTTGGCAGCCCATGAGTCACAAGGATGTATCTGGCACACAGGCACACCACCAAATTATGATGAAACGCTCCGAAAACAAAAAACGACTCCAATCCTATCTGAAACCAGCAACAGAGTCCATCCAGTGTGTGCAAACTTGGCCGTTCAAAAGAACGTATCCAGTCTTGAGCATTCGTCCACCACAGAGTAGAGCAAAGCCACACGGGCTGTCGCAAGCGTCGCCTATAAATCAAACGCACTGTTCACGTTGCTGTTCCAATATTCCATGAGCAGAAATCGGAGTCACGTGCTCCTTACTCGCCACGCGCAATCGCAGAACTCCTGACCATCAAGAGAAAGGATTCGCCTTGGCATCAAGTGGTACGCTGAGACCATGCAAACATGCGCCAGAGAAGTCTGCTCTGACGGATTGCGAATGGTCGAGGTACCGGTGCTGTGCATGAAGGCGGTAGGAGGTCGTCTGGCACACGAGGTGGTGCAGCGACCACGTCAGAAGAAAGGGCCATGCTGAACACGCAATGCTATGTTACGATGTGCTATGCTGTGCTATAACGTCACTCGCGGCGCCGAGACCTATGGCGAAACCACATGCCAAACTATGCTGCGTGGCACTGTGATGTGCCATGCTATGTGGTGCTGCGATGGCTCAAGAAGGGAACGGGCTCGGGTAAGTCGGATGACGTGACGTCCGGTGGAGTGGAGGAGGGGCTTCGCTGTCCGAGAAAGGAGCTATGAGTCTTCTGAAACATGGTTCGAATGTTGGCACAGATCGGAGGAGGGCAAATTAAAATTGACCTGGCGAAGAACCCAACCATCAGCAGCTGTGGGCACCGCAGTCGTGAGTATCATCTTCGGTGGAGCTCCTTCCTGATGGGGGCACGGAACGTTGGAGGGCTGTGCCGAAATGGGCGTGGCGGACGCATGTGGACGGTGGCACTGGGGCCTTCGGTGGAGCTCTCTATGGGGCCACGAAACGTGTGAGGGGTTGTGGAGGACGCATGTGGACGGTGCCACTGGGGCATTGAGTGGAGCTCCTTATGGGGTCACGAAACGTGCGAGCGGTGTACCACAATGGGTGTGGCGGACGCATGTGGACGGTGGCACTGGGGCCTGCGGAGGAGCCCCCTTATGGGGCCACGAAGCGTGTGAGGGGTGTGCCAAAATTGGTGTGGCGGACGCATGTGGACGGTGGCACTAGGGCCTTCAGTAGAACTCCTGGGGCCTTCAGTAGAACTCCCTATGGGATCGCGAAGCGTGTGAGGGGTGTGCCAAAATTGGTGTGGCGGACGCATGTGGACGGCGCCCCTGGGGCCTTGACTGAAGCTCCCTTATGGGGACACGAAGCGTGTGAGGGATATACCGAAATTGGTGTGGCGGACGCACGTGGGCGGTGGCACTGGGGCCTTGGGTGGATCTCCCTATGGGATCACGAAACGTGTGAGGGGTGTACCAACATGGGTGTGCGGACGCACGTGGACGGTGGCACTGGGGCCTTCAGTGGAGCTCCATACGGGGCCACGAAGCGTGTGAGGGGTGTGCCAAAATTGTTGGACACGGACGCATGTGGGCGGTGGCAATGGGGCCTTCAGTAGAACTCCCTATGGAATCACGAAACGTGTGATGGGTGTACCAACATGGGTGTGGCGGACGCATGTGGACGGTGGCACTGGGGCCTTCGGTGGAGATCCCTATGGGGCCACGAAGCGTGTGAGGGGTGTGCCAAAATGGGTGGACACGCGGAGAGCAGAGGCAAAGAGGGGAAGGAGGGAGGAGGGAACGGAGGAGGAGAGGAGAGGAACGCGGGGCGCTTTCTCTTCAAAACGAGGGCCCAACACCACAGGATGGTGGGGAAGAACGGCAACTCTCCCGTCCAAACCAAGTCGGCTCACAAACTGTCCTCAAGCTTATCCCAGGGTTCAGCCTGACCCGCCTGTCGAGGCTTAGATCGGGCATGTCCTCCTACAGGCGGAATTTGGAGGACAAATAACACATAGTCAAAATGTGTTCAAACACAGTCGAACATAGTCGAAAACTCGTGTCCTGCATATCCTTGTAATTATGTTTGAGCATTCCTCCTGTAGAGGGACATGCCCGACTTAACTCGAGGCGGGTCCAACCGTGGCGCCGAAAGTTCTCCAGGAGGCCCCGAAGAGACGAAAAAACACGCCAGGCAGGGCCGCCGCTGTCTCGACGGGGCCTCCTCCGGGAAGCCACCCGACAGAGATCGCTGGCCCGCTCTCGGTCCTCGCCACCCGGAGGAAGAGGAGGCTCGGCAGGACGAGGGGGAGGGAACGAGGGGACGGAGGAGGAGGGGGAGGGGGAGGCGGAGGAGGAGGAGGAGGAGGAGGAGGAGGAGGAGAGGAGGAGGAGGAGGATGAGGAGAGAGGAGGGAGGAGGAGAAGGAGGAGGAGGAGAGGAGCAAGGAGGAGGAGGAGGAGGAGGAAGGAGGAGGAGGGAAGAGCAGAACGAGGAAGGAGGAGGAGAAGGCGGAGAAGAGGAGGAAGAGGAGGAAGAGGAGGAGGAGGGAGGAGGAGGAGGGGGGGGGAGGAGGAGGGGGAGGAGGAGAAAGAGGAGGAGGAGGAGGAGGGGAAGAAGGGGGAGGAGGTGCAGGAGGAGGGGGCCCTGCCCCTCGGAGCACCGAAGGGCGCCCCTCGGAACGGCAGATCAGCGCCCAGACTGCATCGCGTCGGTTTGTCGCCGTGGGGCCAGGGAGCGCTGCGTCAGAGGAGGAGGTAGCTTTGGGTCGGGCATGTCCCTCTACAGGGGGATTGCGCGAAAAAATAAAAATACATTTTTTTTTTTTTTTACCAAATGTTCAAACATACTCCAAGAATCATCCCCCGACCATGTTTTTACAATGCCTGAGTACTCCTCATGTGCAGGGACAGGCCCGACTTAAACGTAGCGCCGCCGCTGCGCGTCCCCCGTCTTGGGCACGCTGTCGGGCCGCACGCGCGCGATTCTCGAGCCCGCGATCCTCCGTCCTCTTCCTCCTCGAGCAGACGATATTCGAGCCCTCGATATGGTTCGTGATGGGTGGCCCGACACGAGCGAAGACATCGACCCCCCAGCGCGACGCGAAACATCTTCCCTTCCCTCCCTCGCCCGCGTTCCGCTTCTCCGGCTTCTCCCCCATCCTCCCGCTCGAAACCCTCTTCCCCATCCTGCTCCTGCTCCTGCTCCGCCTCCTCCTCCTCCTCCTCCTCCTCCTCCTCTTCCTCCTCCCCCTCCCCCTCCCCCTCCCCCCTCCCCCTCCCCCCCCCCTCCCCCTCCCCCCTCCCCCATGACCGTCCGTCGCGCCGTCCCAGCGCCGTCCGTCCGTCGCTTCGTCCGCCGCTCCGCCCAAGTACCGCCCGTCCGCCGCTCCTCGCAGCGGCCCATGAACCCGTTGAGGGCCAACGCCACGACCACGCAGGTCGTTGCGAGCGCCTGGTCCTCCTCTGAAAGAGGCGGAGACCCAGGAGGGTGCTTCTCGCTCAGGCGCGTGTCGGGCGGCCGCGACTGGGGGCGCGGCCTTTCCTTCGGCGGGGGGGGGGGGGGGGGGAGTCGCTGTGGGGAGAAGGGGTGTGATGGGGCGGATGGGGCCTGTCCCCGGGAGCGCACCTGGGCCCGCTCGCGGGCCCACGGGTGCCCGACAAGGGTCCGTCAGGGCCCGCCCGCGTCCTCCAGGGCAGCTTCGGCCCCCATCAGAAAGACCGCGTGCCTCAGGCCGTGGAACGTCGTCCTGGCCGCCTCCAGGCGCGCGGCCACGGTCGGCAACTTCTCCTGGGCGGGTGGTGGAGGGGGGGGGAGGGGCGGGCAAGCTAGGTTCGCGCGCCTGCGTCTGATGCCAGTAGTGGCGCCGCCGTGCGCGGCGCAGCGCGGCGGTCTCTCGGGCCGCGCGCCGAACGACACTTCGCTCGGAGCGGGCGCCTTACCACGCAGACGCAGACGAGCCCCGCACACGCGCGCGCGCACGGCACGGCACCGCACGGCACAGCACGGCGCGACTCGAGACGGGGCGTCGCGGGACGGCGCGCGCGCACGACACGGCACGGCGCAACGCGGCATGCGGCGCGACATGGCACTGGCCACAGCACGGGCCCTCGCGCGCGCCGCCATATTGGATAAGAGCGGAAGGAGCGGTGGGGGGGGGGCGAAGGGTGCGCGGCGTCCTCCCTCTCCGCGGCCCTGAGGAAGGACTGGAAGTACCGCGAGGTCTTGGCCTTCTCCAAGGCCGCCGCGTCCTCGCACGGCGGCGGGGGGGGGGGGGGCGGAGGCGCGGGGGGGCGGCGACGGCGCGGCCGCGGACGGCGACGGCGGCGGCACTGCTGCTGCCGCCGCCGACGACGACGGTGACGCCGACGACGGGGCGACGCCGACGCCTTGGCGGACAAAGGAAGGGGGGGGGAAGGGCCCCTTCCACCCCCGCGCCCACGCCCCACGGCCCAGGTGGTGTTTGTCGCCGAGCGACGTGGCCACCGCCTGGAGGCAGGTCTTGAGCCCCAGGGCCACGGGGTCCGCGGGGCGCTCGACCGCCTCTCGGATCGGTGGCGTCGCGCCGTTCGCTCGGCCGCTGTCGTCGTCGTCGTCGTCGTCGCCGTCGCCGTCGTCGCTCGTGGTTGCCCGCGGTCGTCCCGCCTGGCGGCCCACAGCTTCCATGTGGAAGCTGAAGAGCCCGCGGAAGGCGACGTCCAGCCCCTGCACCCACGAGGGGGAGACCTTGACGATCTCCTCCTGGGGATGGATCGCCGTCCGTCGTCCCACCGCGCGCCTCCCCGCCGCCCCTGCCCCCGCCCTCCGCGCGGCACGGCGCGGCACGGCGACGCGCGGCACGGCACGCTTTGGCGGCGCGTGCGGTTGGGCCCGCCCGTGGCTCATCGAAGAGGGCCAGGTGCAGCCCGTCGCCGCTCCCAGGCTGCTTGGCCAAGTACAGGGCGGCGATGGCCCTGGGGTCGGCCAGGCGGTCGACGCCGACCGCCTCCCCGTTCAGCGTGAGGAGCGCAGCGAGCCGTGGAAGGTGCGTCAGCACCAGGGCCTGTGCGCGACCAAAGGCGAGCCCGACACTTATGCCCAGGCGGGTTCCGCAGGGGCGGGGGCCCAACGGCGCGGGCGCAGCGCCGTTCGGGTGACCCGAACGACGCTGCGCTCGTGCCTGGAACCCGCGCCGATGTGAAGCCCGCAGAGGCGTAAGGGTCAGGTTCGCGTGTTTGGTTCCGCGGCCCGTCGGGAGGGGTTGCTGATCTTCTTGGCGACGAAGTTCGCCAAGGCAGGAGGCAGCGCCTTCGTGTCGTCGAAGCCTGGCGGGAAGGGCCAGCGCTGGACGCGCTGGCCCGCCGCCGACGGCTGCGGCATCCGCTCGCCGAGCGTGCGGTAGAAGGGGTTGACCCCAGCGATGGGGAACCCCTCGTGCCAGGCACGCTCCTCCGTGGCGGGCCGCTCCAGGCGAGGACGCATCGTTCGGTTCTGGCACGCACGCACCCCCCCACCCGTCCACCCCGCCACCCAGCCACCCAGCCACCCAGCCACCCACCCACCCAGCCACCCAGCCACCCAGCCACCCAGCCACCCAGCCACCCAGCGCGGTGTGTGGGTGGGGTGGGGTGGGGTGGGTGGGTGGGTGGGTGGGTCAGTGGGTGGGTGGGTGGGTGGGTGGGTAGGTAGTTGGGTGGGTGGGTGGGTGGGTGGGTGGGTGGGTGTCCGTCGCCTCACTATTCAACCTGGGCCACCCATCACGAACCAGATCGAGGGCTCGAAGATCGTCTGATCGAGGAGGAAGAGGACGGAGGATCGTGGGCTCGAGAATCGCGCCCGTGCGGCCCGACAGCATGCCCAAGACGGGGGACGCGCAGCGGCGGCGCTACATTTAAGTCGGGCCTGTCCCTGTGCATGAGGAGTATTCAGGCATTGTAAAAACATGGTCGGGGGATGATTCTTGGAGTATGTTTGAACATTTGGTTTAAAAAAAAGGTATTTTTAATTTTTCGCACAATCCCCCTGTAGAGGGACATGCCCGACCCAAAGCTACCTCCTCCTCTGACGCAGCGCTCCCTGGCCCCACGGCGACAAACCGACGCGATGCAGTCTGGGCGCTGATCTGCCGTTCCTAGGGGCGCCCTTCGGTGCTCCGAGGGGCAGGGCCCCCTCCTCCTGCACCTCCTCCCCCTCCTCCTTCTCCTCCTCCTCCTCCTTCCTTCTCCTCCCCCTCCCCTCCCCTCCTCCCCCTCCCCCTCCCCCTCCCTCCCCCTCCCCCCCCCTCCCCCTCCCCCTCCCTCCTCCCCCTCCCCCATCCTCCCCCTCCCCTCCCCCTCCTCCCCCTCCCTCCCCCTCCTCCTCCTCCTCCTCCTCCTCCTCCTCCTCCTCCTCCTCCTCCTCCTCCTCCCTCTCCTCCTCCTCCTCCTCCTCCTCCTCCTCTCCTCCTCCTCCTCCTCCCTCCTCCCCCCACTCCTCCTCCTCCTCCTCCTCCTCCTCCTCCTCCTCCTCCTCCTCCTCCTCCTCCCCAACAGCAGCCCCTCCTCCCTCCCGTGGCACTGCACAGCGCGGTGTCCCACCACACGTACCGGCCGAGCTGCTGGCACGGCGCGAGGCAGTGGACAATCGAGCTCGGGAGCACGACCAAGAGGCCGAGATGTCTCATCCGCCTCTCGGGTGGCCACCCGCGAACCCTACCCCCCCATCCCCAAGAGTTCGAAGGTGAACATTTTACTCGGCGTTTCGACATTGCGCGGAAGGGGGGGGAGAGAGGGGATCTGGCTCCGGACCTCTGCTTAGTGCGACTGCTTGTACGAGTGCGGCCTCTGGAGGAGACACCACCCGCTCGAAACAGGCGCCAAATAAAAGCCAAGATCTACTCCAGGAGGGGGCAGGGGGGTGGGGGCCAGCGCCGATCGGCAAAACAATAGATAAAAAACGATCACAAAGGGGCGGGAGGCTTCACTCCGCTCGGGAGCTCCCGAACGAAGTGAACCCCCACCGCCTCGTAGAAATCGTGGGGGGGGGGGAGGGCCCACAAGTGGCCCACGAGGCCTCTGATACGCCGTGATCTGGTCGTCGGGGGCGAACTTCTGCCGCCCGGCGACGGCCGTGACCGCCGGCCACCCCCGGGGCGGTGACGGGCCGCTCTAGTGGGGAGGCTGCGCGGGGTCCCGGCTGCGCCAGGCTGGGCCGAACCTTGACTGCGGACGAGACGGGGGGCGGGGTCGCCGTCGTCGTCGTCGTCGTCGTCGTCGTCGTCGTCGTCGTCGTCGTCGTCGTCGTCGTCGTCGTCGTCGTCGTCGTCGTCGTCGTCACCGTCGTCGTCGTGGGCTGGCGCTGGCGAAGCTTTTGACAAGGTGTCGGCAGTCCACGCGGCGAACCCGCGACGACGAGGATCGGGCGAGCGCGGGGCGACCCAGAGCCTTCGGGCTCACGAGGAGGGCTCCCGCCCGAGACGACCTCTCCTGTTCGTCCACGGGCGCACAGACGAGGCTCCCGCTGAACCTTCCCTC
Organism: Prorocentrum cordatum; assembly: GCA_963575745.1. Taxonomy (NCBI): domain Eukaryota; class Dinophyceae; order Prorocentrales; family Prorocentraceae; genus Prorocentrum; species Prorocentrum cordatum. Next base: position 88,633 of record CAUYUJ010008158.1, on the reverse strand, counting down.
CAAACTCAAGCCTCGCGATCCCAAGGGTGACTTCCGAGGCTTCGATGACCCCCCTGTGAGAACCCCATGGGGAGGGGGCTCTCGGTTAAGATTTTTACTCACAGAAGTGGCTCCCGCTCGAAACATCCTCCAGAATCAGGCCTTAGAACCCCCAGAGCTACGACAATTATAAAGTTCCGATGTCCCCCCTCAGATTACAAGCACGATGTGGGACCTCAAAATTAAGAAACGGCTCCCGCTCGAGGCTTCCCCGCAACTCACACAGACGAGGCCCATGCTGTAGACATCCTGAGAGTTCGCTCAGGAATGAGGATCAGGATCGTGATGGTGATGATGATCACGATGCTGACGGTGATGGTAATCGTGCTGAGGATGCTGATGAGTATGATGGCGATGATGATCCCCCCGTGATGATGATGGTGATGGTGATGGTGTTCTTGATGATGATGGTGCTCCTGCTGATACTGCCGATAATGATAATAATGATATTGATGGTGATTGCGATGCTGATGATGCTGATGATGCTGATGCTGCTGATGATGACGATGATGACGATGGTGATGATGATGATGATGATGATGATGATGATGATGATCATGATGATGATGCTGCTGATAATGTTGATGCAAATGATGATGCCTATACTGCTGCTGCTGATTGTGCTGGTGGTGATGATGATGGTGATGATGCTGGTGATGATGATGATGATGATGATGATGATGATGATGATGATGATGATGATGATGATGATGATGCTGATGCTGATGCTGATGCTGATGCTGATGCTGATGCTGATGCTGATGTTGATGCTGCTGATGATGCTGCTGATGACGATGTTGGTGATGATGATGCTGATGATGATAATAACCATGGAGAGAGAGAGAGAGGGGGAGAGAGAGAGAGAGAGAGAGAAAGCGTGATCCACCGCTGCTTTGCTGTGGTAAATTCCCCCACTCTTCCTCCAGAACCCGAGGGTCCCCTCCCCCCGAAAATCCTCCCCTCCCCTGCTCGAATCCCCCCCCACCCCAACCTCCCCCAGCAAAACCCACCCCCCCCACCCCCCCCACCCCACCTCCCGGAAAACAGGGGGGTTACTACCGGTTCGAACCCCCCTCCCCCCCCTGCCAAACCAAGGGGGGCTCACTACCGGCGAACCCCCCCCCCCTCTCGCCGTCGGCAAACGACTCCCGGGTGCCCACCACCGTCCTCACCAACGCCATCACCACTGTCCCCACCACCACCGTCCACACCACCGTCCCACAGTCCCCACTGTCCCCACCACTGTCTCACTGTCCCCTACGTTCCCACCACTGTCCCCATTGTCCCAACTAGTGCCCCCACCACTGGCCAACTGTCCCCACTGTCCCCACCAGTCCCCACCACGATCCCACTCTCTCCACTGTTCCCACCACTGTCTCACTGTTCCTAGTGCCCACCATTGTCCCAATGTCCCCACTGTCCCCACCGCTGTCCCACTGTGCTGTCCCACTGTCCTCACTGTTCCCACCACTGTCCCCACTGTACCACTATCCCATTGACCCACCACCGTCCTCACCACCGCTCCCACCATCGTCCCCACCACCACCGTCCCCACCATTGTCCCACTGTCCCCACCACTGTCCCAACCACCGCCCTCACCACTGTCCCCACCACCAGTCCCCGCCACTGTCGCACTGTCCCAACTGTCCCCACCACTGTCCCACTGTCCCACTGTTGCCACCACTGTCCCCACTGTTCGCACCAGTGCCCCCACTGTTGGCGCACTGTCCCCACTGTCCCCACCACTGTCCCCACCACGGTCCCACTATCCCCACTGTCCCAACTGTCCCAACCACTGTCCCCACTGTGCGCACTGTCCCCACCACTGTCTCACTGTCCCCACTGTCCCCACCGCAATCCCACTGTGCTGTCCCACTGTCCCCACTGTTGCCACCAATGTCACACTGTCCCCACTGTCCCATTATCCCACCACCGTTCTCACCATCGCCCTCACCACTGTCTCCACACCCATCGTCCCCACCACTGTTCCACTGTCCCTGTCCGCACCACCACAATCCCCACCACTGACCCACTGTCCCAACTGTTGCCACCACTGCCCAACTGTCCCCACTGTTCCCACCTCTGTCCTCACTGTCCCCACCAGCGCCCCCACCACTGTCGCACTGTCCCCGCTGTCCCCACCACTGTCCCCACCACGGTCCCACTCTTCCCGCTGTCCCCACTGTCCCCACCACTGTCCCACTGTCCCGATTCCCCACCATCCCCAGAAACGTCCAAACCACTGACCCCGAGGGGGAGTCGTTTGCCAGCGGCGAGGAGGGGGGTCGAACGGGTAGTGACTCCCCTCCTTGTCATGATGGACCGGGGGGGGGGAGGGGTTGGAACCCCCAGTGTCCCCCACCAGTTTTCGAGGGGGGGGGACGGGTTGGAAACCCTCAGTGACCCCCCCCCCCCGGTTTTCTGCCAGCAGCGGCAGAACACGCTCTTTCGATCATGATGGTGATGGTGGTGGTGATGATGATTATAATGGTGGTGGTGATGGAGATGATGGTGATGGTGATGGTGATGATGATGACGATGATAATAAAAAGAGTAGAAATGATAATATCAATAATAGTAATAGTAATAATAATAATCATCATAATCATAATCAGAATACCAATAATAATAACAACAATAACAATAATAATAATGATGATAATATTTGCAATGCTGATAACAATAAAATAAAAACAACAACAGCAATGACAACAATACTAGCATTATTAGTGATGATAATGGAACAAATAAAACTAATAATAATACTACGAATAATAAGAATACAAATAAGTATTATTATTATTCTAATTATACGAACCGTGATACAGATAACAAGACTAACACTAATACTGATAATACTGATAATAATACTAAGAATAGTCATACGAATAATCATACGAATGATAATGATATTATTTATAATAAAAGTAAAACGAATACGAATTACTCCGACGGAAGAACCCCACATAAGAATCCTCTGGGCGAATCTGGAAAAAGCCATCACCGTCGTCCTCGTGGTTGGTGAGGCGTCCTGGCTGTCTCTTCTGCGTATATTTCCTCTCGCCTTGGCGCGGGCCCCCCTTCCACTCCTTACGTTGTCCCCATCCTCGCCCCCCTGTTTGTTCCGCGCCCCGCCACCTCCTCCCCTTCCTGTTGCATGAGCGCGCATGTCGATGTTCCTCGGCGCCGTCGCCGCCACGGCCAGCACAGGCGCGTTCTCTACTGGTCACGTCGCGCAGCCGTTGGGACAACCCCGCGGGCCAGGCTGTCGGGACAACCCCGCGAGCCGTTGGCGCGCAAGACCAAGCCGTTGGGACAACCCCGCGGGCTTCGAGCGAGGCGCAGCCGCGCTCAGGCGGAAGGCAGCACGAAGCCCAGCTCTGCCGCGAGCTGCTTCGCCTCCGCCCTGGACAAAACCGCTCTCTTGTCGAACTCCAGGAGCGCCTTCCGCAGGGACGCCGGCGGCCCGCACTCCAGGAACTCTCGCGGCGGCGGCCGCAGGATCAGCATGTTCCGCATGCACGTGGCGCGGGAGAACATGACGTAGAGGTGCAGCCACCACTGCTCGTCCGACATGCCCGTGCGGCCAGCGTCCTCGTCTCTCGCGCAGTCGATGGTGACGCCCTTGCGCAGCGTCTGGCCCTGCGACAGCGTGGAGGTCAGGTAGGACGCGTGCGTCAGGGTGAACCCCGAGCGGCGCACGCTGTGCGCCCCCGAGCTCTGCCATGTGAACTCCCTTTCGCTGGGCCTGAACATCAGCAAGCTCCGCGCCCGCGCCTCGGCCTGGCCGTCGTCGTCGGCGCCTTCGGCGCCCTGTCGCAGCACCTCGGCGACCTGAGGAGCCCAAAAACTTCCTTGTTGCATCCAAAGTGTGGCCTGGGAACTGCGTTCTGGCAGCGCGAGAACCCAACATTGACGACAGTTACAGGTTTTGGATGACCTGCTCGGATTACCAACATGATCTGCGGGCCCCATAGGGAGGGGGCTCCCGCCTGAGACTTCCTCGCAGTTCACTCACAGACGAGGCTCCCGCCTGAGACTTCCTCCATATTCAGGCTTGAGGAGCCCAAAAGTGACGACAGTTACAGGGTTCCGATGACCCGCTCGGATTACCAACATGATCTGCGGGCCCCATAGGGAGGGGGCTCCCGCCTGAGACTTCTTCACAATTCACTCAAAGACGAGGCTCCCGCCAGAGACTTCCTCCAAATTCAGGCTTGACGAGCCCAAAAGTGACGACAGTTACAGGGTTCCGATGACCCGCTCGGATTACCAACATGATCTGCGGGCCCCATAGGGAGGGGGCTCCCGCCTGAGCCTTCCTCAGAATTCACTCACAGACGAGGCTCCCGCCTGAGACTTCCTCCATATTCAGGCTTGAGGAGCCCAAAAGTGACGACAGTTACAGGGTTCCGATGACCCGCTCGGATTACCAACATGATCTGCGGGCCCCATAGGGAGGGGGCTCCCGCCTGAGACTTCTTCACAATTCACTCAAAGACGAGGCTCCCGCCAGAGACTTCCTCCAAATTCAGGCTTGACGAGCCCAAAAGTGACGACAGTTACAGGGTTCCGATGACCCGCTCGGATTACCAACATGATCTGCGGGCCCCATAGGGAGGGGGCTCCCGCTTGAGCCTTCCTCAGAATTCACTCACAGACGAGGCTCCCGCCTGAGACTTCCTCCATATTCAGGCTTGAGGAGCCCAAAAGTGACGACAGTTACAGGGTTCCGATGACCCGCTCGGATTACCAACATAATCTGCGGGCCCCATAGGGAGGGAGCTCCCGCCTGAGACTTCCTCCCAATTCACTCACAGACGAGGCTCCCGCCTGAGACTTCCTCCATTTTCAGGCCTGGGGAGCCCAAAAGTGACGAGTGAGTGAGTGAGTGTGCGAAGGCAGAAGAGGAGAGGGGGTGGGGTGAGTGTTCCTGCGCGGGGTGTGCAGAGAAAACAAGAACCCCACTTTGGATGTGGGGAATAATAATGCTATCAATATTAGTAACGATAATGAGAAGTATTATGATGATGGTGATGATGATGCTGATGCTGATGCTGATGAAGATGAAGATGAAGATGAAGATGATGATGATGATGATGATGATGATGATGATGATGATGATGATGATGATGATGATGATGATGATGGTTATGATGAAAACGACGTCGAACATGATGAGGGTGCTGGTCATTATCATGGTCATGACGACGGTGAGCATGTGTGGGAGAGAGCGTGGGAAAGATCCTGATCGTGATGATGATGTTGATACTCATCATGGGCATCATCCTTATGATGACGGCAGTAGTGACGATGACGATGTTGATGATGGTGGCGATGAGGAAGAGGGTGTGTAGAGGAGGTTCCTGCGCGAGGGGGCTACACGAAACAGGAACCTCACGTTGGATGTGGGCCGAAAGAAAAATAGAAGAACAGGAGCATGTGCGGAAGTCTGCGCGGAGGTGTCCAAAAACAGGGTAACCACCAGAGAGGACGTGGGGAACTGAGTCGTAGTATTCATATGAAGCGCCAGAGGAGGGGGGCCGATCGCTTGCAACTGCTGTATGAGACTCGTACCAATACTGCCAGGTTCTTTATTGCCGCCAAAAAACTGAGCATGAGCATCCCTTTCCTCGGCTACACGTGAGAGTGACCCTGGGCAAGAGTGACCCTTGGTGCGCGGCTCTTTGGGGGCCACGGGGGGACCAAACGCAAGCGCGCACGACGCTACTACCGCATCGCGTTCGGCAACAGGGGAGCCCCGACGGGCCCGCACCCAAAGGCCACTCCGGCGAGAGGTCACTCTTGGGTGTAGCCGATGCCACGTGCCCTCCTCCGCGCTCCTGCCGGGCCACCCCGGCCCGCGGGTGCCGCGCCGTGCCTCCGGGGCACGGAGCGGGCGTGTCCTCGGGCCCCCTCCTCCTCCTCCTCCTCCTCCTCCTCCTCCTCCTCCTCCTCCTCCTCCTCCTCCTCCTCCTCCTCCTCCTCCGCTTCCTCCTCCTCCCTCGCTTCACCGATCCCTATCCCCACCTCGCGTGGCCTGGGCCCCACTGGCCCGTTGACCCCCCTGCATGGGGATACGGGCAGTTCCCGTCAGATCTCCAAGGGCAGATCCCCAACTGGGGGGACGAGATGGTGGGGGCCTGGATGGAGATGGGGCTCGGAATCGGTTCAACGATACTGAGCTTGATCCCTGGAGCCCCAGCCCTCCGTCCCGCGGAGTCTTTCTAAAGGCCCCAGACCCCAATCTCCGAGACTTTTGCCGGGGCTCCCGGCGTGCCCGTGGGGACCCGCCCGCGTCTTCCCGCGTGGCTCTCTCGGTCCCAGGATGGCCCGAAGAAGACGGCCCACGAGGGCCCCAGGATGCCCCCAAAAAAGGTCCAAAAGAGGGCCCCGGGTCACCGAAAGATCGTTCCAAGACGCCGAAGATGGCTTCAGGCCCAGGAGGCCTCCAAGGGGCACCAAGAGGCCTCCCAAGCGGGCCCCGAGAGGCAAAAGTCATAGATGGCCCTGCAGTTGTTGAAGAGATGTTGGCGTTTTCGCCTTTTCAGCTTTCCGACGCTCCAAGACGGCCCTAGAGGCCCCCAAGACCACCCCAAAACAGCCCAAGAAGCCTCCAAGAGAGCCCCAAGAAGACCTCAGCCCCAAGACGGCCCAAGGCGCGCCAAAAACAGCCCAAGAGGGTTCCAAGACGGCCTCAAAGGGGACCCAAGAGATTCCGCCTTGAGCAGGTAGCGGAGTGCTCTGCTGCTCATGCAGCCCTGCAGGCCTGAGCGGTAGAGGGGCTGCAGGATTCGAGAGGAACGTGTTTCCTGGACGCTTACCTTGGAGAAACACTTGAACGCCAAGAAATATTTCGCATGCCCTTCGAGCGATGGGGGGGCGGACGTCGGCGTGGCTAACAGAGAGAATGGGGGGGCCCTCCAAACGGGGGGGGGTCGAACTGTCCCCCCCCCCCCCCCCCCCCCCCCCCCACCCCGCCCTCCCCATAATGAAAATTCGACAAAGGCTCGATCCTACTCTGATAGAATCCTCGTGCGCATGGATCGATTGAATCGAGCCAAAGCTCGATCCAACTCGAACAGGCTCTCACTATCGCTGGATGATCCAGCTTTGCTAGCATCCCCGTCGGTTTCGATCATACTCGAAGAGATACCTACTGCAGCTAGATCCAGCTCATGTTCAATGTTACCGAGCTTCGATCCAATTCTCATTGAGGCCTACTAATTACCGCTGGTTCCAACCTCAATAGCATCAGAACTGGACCCGGTCCACGTCTACAAGAAACCCACTATAGCTGGAGTCGACCATGGTCGAATCCCTCCTGATCGGGTCGGGCCGGGTGTGCGGGTCGTTAGATGCATGGTTGCCGCTCGCCCGCTCGCTCGCTGGCTTGAGCAGGAACGCGAACGAGGGAGCTGGGCGGGTCGGGTCAAGCGGGCGGGACAGGAAATGCACATGGAGCTCGCTTGCTCGCAGGCTCGCTCGGCCGAGCGAGCGAGCGAGCAAGGGAAGCAGAGGGTCCTCTCGCACGGTCGCTCTCGGAAGCCAGTGGCGGTCGGTTCGAGCGGGCGGGACATCGAATAAGTGGTGGTGGCTTGCTCGCTGGCTCTCGCTCGTTCGCTCGAGCAAGCGGGCGAGCGAGCGAGTCGGGCGGGTCGGGCAGAGCGGGTCATCAAATGCATGGTGCACGCATGTTCGTGCGCAGGCTCGCTCGAGCACGCAAGCGGGCGAGTGAGGGAAGGAGGGGGTCGGTCCCCTCGCTCGCTCGCTCGCTTGGTCGAGCGAGCGAGCGAGCAAGAGATCTGGGGTTCACAGCGGTCTTACTAGGGCTCGATCCAAGCTTTATAGAATCTTTCTAGGGCTCGAGCCGTCTTTGTTGATGAACTACAGAAGATCGATCATCGTCAACGGCGTCGTCGTCGGCAGCGTCGTCGTCGTCGCCGTCGCCATCGTCGTCGCCGTCATGGTCGTCGTCGTCGTCGTCGACGTCGTCGTCGTCTTCGTCTTCGTTGTCGTCGTCGGCAGCGTCGTCGGCGTCACCGTCAACGTTGTCGGCGTAAGCGTCGTCACCGTCATCGTCGTCGTTGTCACCGTCGTCAACGTCGTCGTCGTCGTCTTCGTCGACTTCGTCGTCGTCTGCGTCGTCGTCCTCGTCGCCGTCGCCGACGTCGTCGTCGTCGTCAACGTCGTCGTCATCGTCTTCGTCGTCGTCGGCGTCGTCGTCGGCGTCACCGTCACCGTTGTCGGCGTAAGCGTCGTCATCGTCATCGTCGTCGTCGTCACCGTCGTCGTCAACGTCGTCGTCGTCGTCGTCGACGTCGTCGTCGTCGTCGTCTTCGTCGTTGTCGTCGCCGTCGCCGTCGTCGTCGCCGTCGTCGTCTGCGTCGTCGTCGTCGTCGGCGGCGTCATCACCTTCGTCGTCGCTGCCCGACGGCGGCGCCGGCGCCGGCGCCGGCGCTCGCCGTCGTCGGTTGCAGGGGGTTTTGGCGGTTCGAACCCTCGCAAGTCAGAGGGGGGGGGGGGGGCAATCAGGGGGGGGAGGCCCTGCCCCCTGTTCGACCCCCACCCCCCGCCTGGACGCCCCTCCCCCTTGAGAGAGAGGGGGGGAGAGGGGCGGTTCGACCCCCCCCCCCGCCCCCCCTGCAATGAAGGGGGGGCCCGATGCGACCCCCCCCTCCTGAGGCCCCCCCTCCCTCCCTGGCTCGAGCCTCCCCCCGACCCTCTACAATTCCGCGGGGGGGGGGGGCTCGGGGCTCGAACACCCCCCCCCCCTCCAAACGTCCACAACACGCAGTCTTTCCCAGATTCTGAAAGGCCTGGTCCCCAAGTTTTCTGAGATTCACCAAAAATGCCCGGGAATTCCCGGTCGGGGATCTTCTGACCCGGGTCAATCCAGACCCGGGTCAGCAGGAAACCAAAAACTGCAATGCAGGAAAAAAACTGCAACGCAGGTCTTCGCAAACCCGGGTCAGCCAATATGCGCGGCCGCCTCGCGGCCACGAGCGGCTCGCTAACCCGGGTCAGCCAGAGGGGGTCTTCCGCAGGATCCTGCAGGATCTGGTGCCCTGGCTGACCCCCGTTTGCACTGACCCCCGTCTCAAAAAAAAAAAAGTCAAATCGAAAAAAAAAAAGAAAAGGGCTCCACCGACCCGAGCTGTACGGGAGTTTCCAGGAGCTGTTGGAACTGGGTCAGCCAACCTCAAAACCAAAACAAAAATAACAAGAAAATAGACAATCAATCAAACAAAAAATATAGAAAGAGTAAACAAAAAAAAAAAAACACAGACCTCAAAAAAAACAGCACACAAAAGAAAACAAAGAAAAAAAAAAGAACACAAAGACATAAAACAATACTACCTCCCAAACTCCCGAGTGTCCCAAGAAACGCATCAGATGGCTACATGATGTTCCCCAGAGCGGTCCAAGACAGCATCAAGATGGCCCACTGTTGCCCCAAGACGCCCCAAGAGGGCCCCAAGAGCACTCCCCAGCATAACCCCCCCAGAATGCGTGCGTTTTCACTATACTCGCCTCGCGTGCTTTCACAGCGTCTAAGAAGGTCCAGAAGGCTCCCAAGATCTGCCCAAGAGGCCCCTCAGTTCGCCCCCGAGAGGCCCCAAAAAGGGCTCCAAGCCCCCAAAAAAGCCCCAGGAGCAAGAGCCCCCAAGAGGCCCCCCAATGCCCCAAAATGGCGCCAAGAGGCCCCCGAGAGATCTCAAAGACGCCCGAAGAGGCCCCAAAATGGTTCCCACGAGGCCTTCAAACGGCCCCCAAGAGGCCCCCCGCGGCATCCCAACGAACATCCTAGACGACTATGACCCACAACCCAGGCACAATGGCGGGATGGGCCGAACGGCATTAGATATTGTGAAATGTCAGGCTCGCAACAAGTATGTCCAAATGTAGATGATTACATTATGTTGTTATGTTCGGGACGCGCCGGTGTGACGTCCTGAAGCCTGCCACGTTTGATATGTCGTCTAATCGGTCGTTGCTGCTACTGGTGTCTGTGCTCAGCGTGGGTTCGGCGCACATGTCGCATATTATAGGACGGCGTTACTCGGTCCCTGCTGTATCATACTCTATGACGCTATGTTCGGTTATGGTCTGTTGTATTCACATATGGCTTCTGCTGCTTTGCTCTGGACAGGGCAGCGTGACGTCGTGACGCCTGTAACGTTCGCTATGTCATCTAATCGGTCGTTGCTGCGCCTGTGTTTGTCCTGTGGACAGCCTTACGTGGGCGTGGATGCTGTATTTGACAGGGCGCCACTATTCGGTGGGAGCACGGGCCCGCTTGGCGTCGTGAGGCCTGTCACACTATATACGTTGTCAAATCGGTCGTTGCTGCGCCTGTTTGTTCCTGTGGACAGCCTGACATCGGCGCGCACGACGCGTTTGATATTAGTCGGGTGCGCTCGGTTGTGCTATGTTGTTCCACTTCAGTGGTGATTCACTCTACTCGTGCCAACCCTGCCAGAAAGAGAACGTGATATGGTGTGTTGCGGTATGTCGTTCTGCTGTGTCCATCTATGGTGGTTACGATATGCGGTGGTTCAGATGATGTGCTAGGATATGTTCCACTGATGGTCAGATGGTGCGGCGGACCTCTTCATTTATTGTATGATATCGGATATAATGCCGTAATGGTAGCAGTAGTACAGATGGTATGCAATCGTGTACTGGTTACGTCGTCCCCTGGTCAGGGTTGTGTGCTATGACCTGTGTTGTCAAGATACTTGTACTCAATGTGGAACAACAGATTGCGCTAAATTGCATGTGCTGCCTCCGCGGTATTACACGTACGCTAAGTATTGTGGGTTATGGCAGGAGCGTGATTGTGTTATTATAATGCATGATGGCATGATATATTGTGTTATGGTAAGGCATGGATTGCTGTATGGCGACATGGTATGGCGTGTAATATGACGGTGTGATGCGTCATGTGTTTGTGCACTATGATGTGCTATAGTATGGTATGATATGTGTTACCATGTTGTGGCATGAAGTATGATATGGTATGGTATGTGTTTGTATGCCCTTCTCTACTGGGTAACGACGTATGGTGGTATGCTATGGCATGTAAGATCCGATGTGTCATGGCATGTTTGGGTATGCCATGGTATGCCATGGTATGTGATGGTGGTGATGCTATAGTATGTCATGTTATGATGTGCTCTGTGTTGTTGGTTATTTTCTGTCCTGCTCACAGGGGCGTCAATATTGGGGATTCTCGGTGGACCTGGGGATCTGGCGGCCGTGGTACGTAGAGTGGGTAGATCGGGTGGGAATCTTGGGGGCTCGCGGTGAATCTGGGGATCTGGCTGCCGCGGTATGCAGGTTGGGCGGGTCGGGTCGGGAAGCGCGGGAGTCTCGGGGACTCTCGGATCTGGCGGCCGCGGTATGCAGGGTGGGCGGGTCGGGAATCTGTTCTTAAAATTTAACGACCCCTACCTGCCGGGTGGGGAACAAAACAGGACTGTCAATGCTGTACACAAATTGACAACCCTCTATCGCTATATTGTATTGCTGATCGATGAGCCACGCCTGCAGCGCTGAGCAAAGGGGTGGCTGGGAAGGGGCATGCAACTCCTTGACAAAGACCTTGCCCCGATGTGCGGCCGCCGCGATCGCCGCGGCGATCTTGGCGAAATAGCATGGTACCGATACCGCTACTCCCCGGACCTCTCCCGGTGCGCATTATGACCAGAATTCCGAGAATCCAGCCGTGGCGACAAGAGATCTCCAGGACGAGCAGCGGTGTCGGTACCTCTTCCTCCTCTGAGACCTCTCAAACCGACCCGGAGGTTTGGTTCGGGGTCGGATTTCACGCAACGACGTGCGCGGTTTGCTCTTCCGTGTGTGCCCCCTCGCCCAGCCGTCGGACGCGGGCCCCGCGCGCGAGCGCCCAGCAATTTCCTGGGTGGGAACGCGTTCCATCAAGCTTTGCCACCGGTGGCCACTGACTCTTCGAACTCATCGGACAGAGGTAGAGGAAGAAACAACTGCACGAGCACAAGTTCTCGGAGGTCCGCGCGGACTTCTTGCATCGGCGGTGGCCCCCCCTTCCACGGCGCGCGGAGCGCGCCAACGGCGGCACCGGGGGCGCCGCCAGGGGGGCCCAGCGCCGATCCAAGAAATCCGCGCAAACCTAAGAGACATCAATATTACGCGGTCTCCTGTTCTTCAACTCGTTCGAGCAGGCGTGGCTCGGCCCTGCCCCATTCCTAGACCTCCCGCCCTTGCCTTCCTTCCACTCACCTCCGTTCCCCTCTCCTTCCATCGCACCCCACCCTCACCTTCCTTCCCCCTTCCCCTTCCTCCTCTTCCCTTGCTCTCCCTCCCAGACTCTCACGTGTCCGCTTACCTACCTCCCGCACTGAGCACAGAGCGTCGATCGAGGACCGGCTCGGATCGCATCGTCGATCGCTCTTTCCCGGGTGCCCTGGCTCAAGGGCCCTAAACGGCAGCGGAGAAGCAGGGATGGATGGGGGACAAGGAGAGACGAGGCGAGAAGGATGAAGCCGGAGTTGAGACAGCTGAATGGTGAAAGGCTGGACGGTTGACCACGTGGCCCGTGAGAGGGGGAACCGGATGTGGGCGGCCGTGACAGGCTTCCCGTATAAGCCGCAAGGTTCACGACCGCCAGGCCGCACATGCCAGCGTACCTGGAGGCCGCCCGACAGGGGCCGAAATGGGCCGCGAGGTCGGGCCGCGCCGCCGACGCATCGGCTGAACATCTGGATGCAGGTCGCGCCGCACCAGCGATGCTGCGGCGTCGCGGCGCGATCCTCCGACCCCATTCTCGAGCGGCCTGGAAAGAGGGGGAAGCAGAAAGACACCGATACCGCCACGCCCTGGAGCTCGCCCAGGGGCGCGCTCCGACAGGGATTCCGAGGCGAGCCCAGCAGGTGGTCGCCACGAGGGCCCTCCAGGAGGCCCGGGGAGAGCGAGAACGAAGGAAGAGCGTCGGCATGGGTACCGCAGGTTCGCGTCATGCCGACTTCGGCGTTGGCTTCCGACACCGCGGGGATCGTCCAACCCTGAACGATCGGCCATTCTCGAAACTTCAGATCGCTCCTGTCATGCCGACTTCGGCGTTGGCTTCTGACACTGCGGGGGTCGCCCAGCCTTGAACGATCGGCCGTTCTCGAAGCGTCAGATCGTTCATCGTCGGTCAACGCTGAACGCCGGCGGCAGGGTCGCAACCAGTCGACACGACGCGAACCGACGGTATTCGGGGAGCGAACGGGTAGGATAGCGAAGGGCAGGGTAGAGAGTCAGCGCACGTAGCTGGGTTTCCTGGCGCCTCCTGGCGCTACGAGGCGCCCATGTATCGAGGAGTGGACCCGGCGGCGGGGTGGAAACCAGCTGCATGCAGCAGATGCCGTACCCCCCTTCCCTACAGTAGGGGCTCGACCACAAGAAACATTCCACAAGAAACCCAACCCTGAGACCTCAGGACGTCTGCTTATTTCTGGTGTGGGAGCGCCACGCCTTCCATAGAAAAACCATCGAAACCCGAGAAACCCAGGGCACCCTGGAGGCAAGCAGCGTGTTTCTTGGCATGGGCCCCCACTGTATCCTACCCTCTCGTCCCGCACGACGTGGAGGGTTTCGGATCCGAAGGGCTTAGGCGACCCGTCATCCTCCTCCTCCTGCTCCTCCTCCTCCTCATCATCCTCCCTCCTCCTCCTCCTCCTCCTCCTCCTCCTCCTCCTCCTCCTCCTCCTCCTCCTCCTCCTCCTCCTCCTCCTCCATCTCCTCCTCCCCCTCCCCCTCCTAATCCTCCTCCTCCTCTTCCTCCTCCTCGGGTCGCCTATGGCCCCGGGGGAAACCGTCCCGCACGACGCACGCTTTCTCTCCCCCGAGGCGTACCATATCACCGCCCACTCGGGCCAGGCGGCGGGGTCGAGGAGGCCCCGCCCGGTGTCGGGCCCGACGGCGAACGCGAACGCCGCCGCTGACGGCAACTCCAGCTGCTCGGGGGGCACCTGGGGAGGGGGGGGGAGGAGGAGTATGAGGAGGAGGGATGATGCGGGAGGAGGATGAGGAGGAGGGAAAGGCTGAGGAGGAGTAGGAGAGGAGGAGGAGGAGGGAGGAGGAGGAGGAGCGGATGAGGAAGGAGGAGGAGGAGGGAGGGGGGCACCAGCAGCACGCCGTGCGCGTCGTCGACGGACATGCTGCGCGGCGCCACTGCGCGGCGGGCGCGGCGGCCGCCCGAGCCAGGGCGGAGCGGGGCGGAGCGGAGCTATCACGAGCAGCGCACATGGCCGTATCCGCTCCCTTGCGGTCTGGACTCCGGGGCGCGGTCCCGCAGATACTCGGGAGAGAGAAGGTACCACTGCTACCAGCTAGGGGGGCGGCCGCTCCCTCCCCTCGAGCTGGTGGCACCTCCTTCCAGGAGCTCTCTGGAGGCGTGCCCAGAATTGGGGTGCCACCGGCTCGAGAGGGTGGGGCAGCGGGCCTCCTAGCTGGTGGCAGGTTTGTCTTTGGCGAGATGCGCGGTCGCACGGAGACGCCCTGCACGGGGCAGCCGTGGGGGGGGGAAACATATATATATATATATATAAACAAAAAACAAACAGCAAAAACAAAAAACACAAAAAAACATAATAATAACAATAAACATAATAATAACAATGATAATAATAATAATAATAATAATGCTGATTTTTTACCAGGAGGGGGGGAAAACAAAAAACAAAAACAAAAAAAACGCCCCGCTGAGGCCGCGGCTGCGGGCCTGTGCCTTCCCCCCACGAGGCGCGGAGCGGGCGCGGGGCTCGGCCGCCCCACGGGGGCGGCAGCCGCAGCGCGAGGCGCCTGCGGGGAGGCCACGGGGTGCAGCGTGCGCCGGAGCGGCGATGGGGCACGGGGGTAAAAAGGTAAAGGCGCTTAGGGGGCGGTGTCCAAGTCCCTACACTACTGAAAGCTCGGAACGCTTGGAAGATGCCCCTGCGAAATCATATGGATGCAGGGCCTATCGCTGGAGCCATAGGCCTGCCTACACCGTCCCCGCAGGACGCGGGGAGCGGAGGAGGGAGCAGGCAAGTCGAGGACAGAGAACGATGCACTCACACAGCGACTCTGGCCAGGCCCGTCCTGAGCCCAGGATCGGCGCACACGCCCTCTTGCCTTGGCCGGGGAGGGTGCATGTGCACCGATCCTGGGTCGAGGATGGGCGCTGTCAGGATCGGCGCATGCGCAGAGCTCTCTCCGCCCGAGGCCAAGAGGCAGAGATGCGGCACCGCCGGGCAGGGGCAGAGCGAGCTCGTCGCTCGGGGCGTCCCGCACCCTGGCCGCGAGCGGGCATCTTCCCTGTCCTCCATGATTGACGAACGAACAACACGCACCCATATCCATAGGTGGGACGGAGCGGGCTATGGGTGCGTGTTGTCGGATGGGGGTCCCCGCTCGAAAGGAAGCGCCCCCCAGGATCCGACAACCCGCACCAATACCCGTAGCCAGTCCTCCTCTCAACGTTCCCCCTATGGGTATGTGTGTGTTGCTCGTTCGTCAATGATGGAGCTCGAGACACATAGATTTCAGCTTTCGGTGCGCTGAGTTTATAAGCAGTGAGAAGGGCAGGTGCCCCCCTCTCCGAAGGGGGGTCCTCCCCGGGGGTGCCCAGATGCTCGGCCTGCTGTCCCCGCGGCGGCCGTGAGGCGCTCACGCGAGGGGGGCCGGAGGGACAAGACGAGCGCTGCGCTCCAGGGATCCCCACGAGCAGGCCGCGGCCGGACGAGCGTCAGCGTGCACGACGCTTCTCGTGGGGGTGCCCAAATGCTACGCCTGCTACGTCGCGGTAAACGCGGGCAAATCTGACTATGAGGAGCACAAAATAGGGCCTGAGTGTGAGTGACAGCAAATTGTGGGCTGTGTGAGGGCAAGCGTGAGCACGAGTGAGTATGAGTGTGACTGTGGCCGAATATGATGGAGGCTGAGTATGAGTGGGCTTGAGTACTAGCGGATATGCGTGGGTGTATGGTCTGAATCATAACAATCTTACTATGAATAAGTTTAGGCGCGAAAAATATGGATGAGAGTGATCCTGGGTATGAGTAAGCTGGTCAGTGGGTCTGAAGCTACGTATGAGTGAGTATGAGGGTGAATCGCCCTCAGTGTCAATGAATCTGAAAACGACTGGGTCTGAATGTGGAAACAAGGCGGAGGTTTACAATCGAAACAAGAATACCCGTACTAGTAGGTAGAGAAGCATGGACAGTACGCAGAAGAGGCAGACAACCCCAGTCTCGGCTGATGGCACCGCCGAGTCTCTGGGATACTAGATATGTGCGGCGTGAGCTGCGTGGTGCCATCGGTGGAATGCAAGCTATTTGTGGTGCAGGCCACGTGGCGTAGACTGTGTAATGCTCGGCGGTGGACAAACCTCCTTTTAGCAAATCTCCCCTTAGTGAAAACGGCCTGGGACCGAAACCGACGGACCCGGACCCGCAAGAAGGACGGCCGCGACGCCCTCTCGCGAACCGAAAACGGCCAATTCCTCAGTCGACGTGTCATCGGGAGCGTCCACGAGGGGGGTGTCCAAGAGGGGTGGGTGCAAATCATGACCGGCGGCATGTGCGCGGCCCAGCGGGGTCCAGGGACGTAATGAAATGAGAAGAGGCACCATAAAATCTGGGGAAGTACCATGGCCCCCGCCATGATATCCACCCCCCCCCCAGTCATCCCTCGGAGGGGTGTCAGGGTAGGAGGTCTGTCCAACCCCGGGTTGCCATCGAGATGGCGTGCGCCAAGCGGCGGACCGACGGAGCCTCGGCAGACCCCGCGCAGCGCACGGGGCGGCGCTGCCCACGGGGCGCCCACCCGCGGCCGCGTGGCGGGGTGCTCTCGCGGGCGGCGGCGCGGCGGGGCCTCGGCACCGCCGCGAGAGGTGCTCCCGCGGGCGGCACCGCGCGGCGCGGCGGCGGCTCGGCGAGGCCATCCGGCAGCACCGGGGCACCCACGGGGGGCCCCGCGGGCGCCGCGGCACAGGGACTTCGGGGGCGGCCGCGGGCGGCAGCGCGGCAAAGCCTCGGCACACTCGCGAGGCGGCAGCGCGGCGAAACCAGGGCGCGCCCCTCGAATTGCGTGCACGCTTTGACCCAAAAGCCCTGTTGGCTGCAGGCGCGGCTTGGGGCAAACAAAGCAATTGCAACAAATCACAAACGACCAAGCAACATACAAAAACTGTGGCCATTGTAAACCCAACAGGTACTATTGTAGATGGTTCACTTTCCCATTGAGATGTTTGACTCGGTAGGTCCGTCTTTGTTGGTGGAGGCCGAGGTTCCAGTATCCCGATGCATGGGCTCGACCAATGCATGTTTACCAAGCGCTAGCGCCGCCAACAAGCCAAGGCGTGCGCTCCTGCGCTGCAGCGGACTGATGGACCGCTCGCGCACCGTGAACAACGCAGGGCTGGCCACAGACCGTGGCCCGATGGACCGCCCGCGCCCAGAAACGTGCAATGTTGGAGCACACGCTGCGGGCTGCCGGAACGCTCGCGCTGGGGCAGCACCACCATCCTAGAGAGCGCGCCACGGGCTGCCGAAACGATCGCGTTCTGTAAAAGATGCAGCAGCGCTGGAGCGGTCCAGCTGTTGGGGAGCGTCCTCCCTCGCGAACACTGGAAGCTGGAGCGGCACCCCGCTTGGGCTTCAACAGGGGAAACGGGGCAAGGGGGGCGGCAAGGAGAGGGGATGCTAGCAGTGTGTTCGCGCCTGGATCTCAAACGGGGACCGTTGATCAAACGCCCTGCCAAATCGCGTTTGCATAGTTTTGTCGGACCTGGCGACATGGCGCGCCATCAGATCGCACCGATTGATCCGAATGGGCCACGGGTGCAACGAAGATCAAGGCAAGACGTTTCCCCGAAACCGATCCCCCATGCATTACCCTTCTCGTTCAAACAAACTTATCAGACGTATTCCTCTGGCAATATAACCGAACCAAACCTCTGAACTCCATTGCGCACATCGAACATTACCAACAGCCCTGGTGAACACACAACATTCCGATTTCGAACCGTGACGTCTCGACCTGCATGAGAGTACAACCAAGGTCCAAGTGCTGAACACCTCGAACCCAAAACTGTATTCACGTCGACACTAAAAACCGTTGATCGAAATCCCATCTCATTTGCGCATCAGAAACAAGACCAGGTGCCTCAAGCGAAAGGCGCCCAAACTAAGCCTTAGGCCTCTGGACGATGGGAGTCGGCGGCTGGGGGGCCTTGAATTGGGACCCGCAGTAGTGCTACGCGAGAAACATGGCACCGTCGGCTCAGACTGGGGGTCGCAACGGTGGAACGTGCGGCCCCTGATTGACGGCGGGCGCAGCCAAGCCGATCGGGCCTATACCGCCACCGCATGAGTGGACGAACCATCTCCCGCGGCAGCTAGCAAGGGTCTCACATGCGAAGCGCCTAAGGCTACACCTGCACGTCACAGGAGCAAAACGTGGAAACATAAAATCATGTGCGTTGGCATGGGTCGGCGACCCACCCGTCCTAGTTGGTGGCAACTTGCGCAACTCCTGGCAGCGCACCAGAAATCTGGCTGCGTGCGCTGCTGGGCGTTGTCAGCTCATGCAAAAACAACGAGTTGGGCTTCAGATACACTGCACGGAATTATGTTTCCAAGGTATCCAAGAAGCCCCCAAGAGGCCCGAAGAAACCCCCGAAGGCCCTCAAAACGCTCCCAAAGGACCCACAACGGCTCACAAGAGGCCTCCAAACGGCCCCCAAGAGGCCCCCGAGAGCCCCCACCGCAACATCCCAACGCACATCCTAAAGGCCTATGACCCACAACCCAGGCACGGAGGCGGGATGGGCCGAAGTAAGTTGCACAGAACTCTCTGTCCAAGGTGTCCAACAGGTGATACTGTTTCCTTCCGCCGCGGGTCCGCGACTCGATTGATTGGATCGTTGGTGATGGTTTGGGAAGTCGTTTCTTCGGCTGCCCAGTCTCGCCCTGTTTGATTTCGCGTGGTGGCACTGCTGTCCCTGGAAAGCCATGTCCCGCACTTCTCACGTAGAGTGCGCGCCTGCTGGAATGCGATATGATTACTGCTGACTAAAGGCTCACATCGAGCGTGCGCTGGCGTCGACGGCTGTTCAAGTCAGCGCGACAATGATTACGCACAGAAGTAGGAATCATGCAAAGAAGCAGGAATGGTGTGGCGTCGTCGTCTGCATTTCAGCTCACGGACCTTCAACGAAAGCCAATTCAAGATGTGAGCTCCAAGTCCTAGAAAATATGCCTGGATGCGTATGTTTTAAGACAAGTGCCACAACATACAGGGGCTCGTATTCTCGGCTATCGTATGAAGTTCGCAGCGCCTGGCAAACGCATGCAACAGATCCAACCGACGGTCAAAACCCGTTGCAGCGCCACTGATGTTTGCGATGCTCCCCGGGATGCACCAGCCGGTGCATGGCAGCGAGCCCTCTGGGGGACCGCTGCTGCAGATCCCGACGCCGCCGCGTCGGGCCCCTGGCCTGCACCACGTGCATCCCGCAACAGCCACTTCCCGCCTCGAGCTGCGAGCCTCCGCACTCGGCGGTGGACAAACCTCCCTTTAGTAAGCCTCCCCTTAGTGAAAGCGGCCTGGGACCGAAACCGACGGACCCGGACCCCCAAAAGTGACGGCCGCGACGCCCTCTCGCGAACCGACAACGGCCAATACCTTAATCGACGTGTCAGGGTAGGAGGTCTGTCCACCCCCGACGAACTCGGACAACGATTTTCAGGCGCCGCGAGGGTGAGAGTGTGAGCGGGCGCTGAACGGACCCAGACCTCCGACGACTCGATTGCTTCTGGGCGCTGGCCCGCTGGCCTCTCTAACCCCCGCATGGGCTGCCTGTCCGTCCAGGATCGCTCCCCGGCGGCACTGGGGCCCGAGAGGTCCCCTGGAGGCAGGAACCGACAAAAGAAAAAAAAAAAAAAAAAAAAAAAAAAAAAAAAATAAAAAAAAAAAAAGAAAAGAAAAAAAAACCGAAAAAAAAAAAAAAAAAAAATAAAAAAAAAAAAAAAAAAAAAAAAAAAAAGAAGACGCATAAAACCCCAAACTGAACCCCCCACACCCCCGAGAGACCCCGACCCCACCCCCGAAGAAAAAACACCCCCCCCAAAGAAATAACCCCGTAACCCCCCACCCCGACCTACCCCCCGAACTCCCCCTAGACCCAACCCCCCCCAGAACCCCCCCCATACCCCCACCCCCCCCAAAGACCCCCTAGAACCTAGGATCCGCTAGAATCCCTCCCTCTCCTTCCCCCCCAAATCAACCCCGAAGACCCTCCCCCCCCCCCACCAGAACGACCCCAGAATAACCCAGATAACCTCCCCCCCGCCCCCCCCCCTCCCCCCCCTGGGCATGGCATCGCGCAGAATCACGGCGCTCCCCGACCGGTATCCGCTCAGAGTTGGCCCCCATGGCGCTCCGCCCAGGGCCAGGTCCTGCCAGCTCTTCAGGCCGCGCACAGCCCGAGGCGAGGGAACTCTCCAGAAGCGCTCCGCACGCCTGCGGAAACACGCCGTGGCTGAAAGCCGGCCAACACTCGAAAGATCGGGGATCTTCTGACCTGGGTCAATCCAGATCAGGAAACCAAAAAGCTGCAATGCAGGAAACAAAAAACTGCAAGCAAGCCTTCGCAAAACCGGGGTCAGCCAATGGGCGCGGCCGCCTCGCGGCCCAGCCCGGGTCAGCCAGAGGGGGTCCTCGCAGGATCCTGCAGGATCCGGTGCCCTGGCTGACCCACGTCTGCACTGACCCCCGTCTCAAGCATCGTGGCGTCGGAGGTCCGGGGAGCAGAGGGCCCGCGCGGGGGGGCAGCAGAGGGCCGCGCCGTCGGCAGGCGCGCCGCGGCCCCGGGGCTCCGCCTCGCAAGCGGCCTCACAGGCCATGCCTGGAGCAGGGACCGACCGCCCCGGCATTCCTACAGGCCTGCCACGAGATGTTCTCAGAACCCAACATCGGCCAGACGTAAGAGTGACCCTGGGTCAGAGTGACCTTTGGGGCGCAGCTTTTGGGGGCGCGAGGGAGCCAAACCCAAGGGCGCGAGGGAGCCAAACCCAAGGGCCCGCGGCGGGCCGCTCCTGTCGCATCGCGCTCGGCGATCCGGGGGAGCCCGATGAGCCCGCACCAAAGGTTACTCCGGCGAAGGGTCACTCTTCCGTGAAGTCCACAGAAACGTTCAGAGAACAAAAACAAGGTTCTTAGAACATAAGCGCCCGACGTGTCAAAACACAACGGCCCCAGCCAGAAATTCCCCAATCA
The DNA here is from genome assembly GCA_963575745.1 of Prorocentrum cordatum. NCBI lineage: Eukaryota > Dinophyceae > Prorocentrales > Prorocentraceae > Prorocentrum > Prorocentrum cordatum. Next base: position 67,306 of record CAUYUJ010008158.1, on the reverse strand, counting down.
GAGCTTGCACTAAAGTGGTCCTAGCGGAAACTAATAGAGTCGGCGAACATTTCCCGCCGATCTTGGTGGCCGGCTGGGTTCCCGGATTCCCGGATTCCTGGTCGATCTCCTCATCGACCTTTTTGTCGATCCCATGTCAAACCGTCCATTGATTGGGTATGTTCTCTGGTGTGATGTTCTAACAACATCTCGTGCAGACAACGAAGGGTCCTCAGAACATTCCTTGGTGGGCCTATATTGAAGAGACCTTGGGACACACAAAGAAATAGGTACAAATAACAGGATTCCCCATACTTTCCCATATCTTCGGGGCCCTTGTCTTCCCCCCCACTTCCCATGTTTTCCCATGTATTTTCTGGGGAATCGACGATCACCTGCGTCTGTTAACTGGGAGGACATGGAGGAGGAGGAGGAGGAGGAGGAGGAGGAGGAGGAGGAGGATTAGGAAGAGGAGGAGGAGGAGGAGGAGGAGGAGGAGGAGGAGGAGGAGGAGGGAGGAGGGAGGAGGGAACAGAGGAACAGACCGAGCGCACCCAGGTGCGAAGTTCGGGCGATGCCAAACGCACCCTAGCCCTGGCCACGAGCGGCGCACGCAGCGGCAGGCGCGGCGGCAGCTGATATTTCTTCCACGGCCATGCCGTGGGTAGCTGCGCGCAGAAATTTGGTGAGGCCATCCCGCCCCGCGTGGGCGCGAGTAAATTCTCCCTTGTCAATATTGGCGAGGTTCTCTCGCCCTTTCTTGGTAATGCCTGCGCAGGGTGCGGCGAGGTGGCGTGGGTCCTCAGTGGCCGTCTTACCGCGCCCGCGGCAGAAGTACAGGCGGTACTTCTGCATGAAATGAAGCTTATGGCTGGCGTGCAGCTCACGGCCAGCAATGGTGATGGCGCCCTGTACTGGCACTATCTGGTCGCTGGCGGACGGAAGGGGCGGCTGGTGAGTGCACGGCGTGGCACAGGCCTGGCGCACTTTACACTTGTCAGTGGTGAGCCCGCACCGAGAGCAGAGATACTTGCCCGCTCTGAGCTCAAAGGCGTGCTGGCTCGATTGAATGGCTAGCTGCAGCTTGGTGAGACGCGGGCCTTTGGCCTGCGAGGGTCGCTCCGCCACCCAGGGGTCGACTGCAAGCGTGTCAGCTAGGGCTCGGCGCGAACTCCTGCGGATGAGGGTGCACTGGGCATCGCGCAGGTCTGTGGGAGGGGCCTGTCCTACGAGCGCTGCCTCGTAGGACTGTTGGGCCGCTACCCCTGCCCATGCATCGGCCGTCGCGTTACCGATAGTGTGAAAGTATCGCACTGGGTCTGAGGCAAGGCCATGACTCCTCGCTGTGTGAGGGCACCCAGATCACCGAGAGCTGCCTACTGCCACGTGCGCGAATTGCTTTTGCAATACGTGCCCACAAATCCTGATTAGCGCCCTCGCGGGGGCGCAAGTGTCGATTCGACCGCCATCCGTCAAATAACGGGAGGTGGTCTGTGATAAAGCAGAGGTCACCCTCCCAGTGTTCAAGGGCGAGCGCAAAAGCCAGCAGCTCAGCACGAGGCACAGTCTGAAAGGGGCCCTCGAGGCCCGAAATGATGCCTCCCCAGGGGACCCACTCCCCGAAGAGGCAATTCATAGCGGCACAGGCGGTCCCCACTCGTCGGCGTCGTGGGTCATCACTGTACTGACCTCCAGAGCCGTCCCCGAAGAGGGTGAGGGTGCCGTCGCTGCTGACGCAGTCCTCCCAATCCCGCCCAACCCAGCTCCACCCGCCGTCCCCTCCCAATGAGGCAAAGAGCGGGTACGTGTCATCGCACGCAGGCAGGCCGCGGAGCCTGCATGCGGGGGCTTCTGCTCCAGCCAGGGCAGAGAGCATGAGGGCGTCAGAATCCGTGTAGTCCTCGTGGTCGCGGTTGCAAGGGCACAGCCAGACCCTGTGCATGAGCGTCTCGTCGGCCCCACCGCACCTCGGACAGGTTGGAATAGCGTTGCACCCCGCCTCGACGAGTCGGCTTCTGGGCCATTGCGCCCCCGCGACCACGCAGAGGTTGAGGGCCGCCTGGTCGTACTGGCCCTTCCTCGTGAACCTCTCCATCGCGTTGGCAACTATGTGGACGTCTGGGCCCCCCCGTTGCAGTCCTTCTCCATGTGGATGTTTGGCAGCATCCCTCCAGAGGCTCCTCTCGAGGGACAAGCAGAACTCGTGGACGAACTCCGCAGGGTCCACGTCATTGCGCTTGTCCTCCCAGTTGGCTTGTCCACTGTGGGGTAGCTGCCACTCCTGGGTGTAGGTCTCGCCTGCCCACGGAGGTCGCGACCACTCCGTTGGCGTCGGGCAGGTCCAGCCTGCGTCCAGGAGGATGGCCTGGATGGCGGAGATGGGCCCCTTGACCTTCCTCCACTTCTTGTTGCCGTGCTTGATCGACTTGTCGTAGATCCGCTTCCACGCCTGCGTGACCCGACTGTGGTGTTCTGGGTACTGCATCCAGAAGTTGAGCCGCTCGGCGATCGACTGGCGCCTGAGCTCGATCGCGGGGCCCTTCTTCCCCATGACGACGGCGAGGGCTGTAGAGAGACAGCGACCAGGGACCTTCCCCGCCGCAGCCTGGACGGCCTGGCGCCGCTGGTCGAGGATGGCCGCTGGGCCGAGGCCCATGATCTGGTGACCGTAGGCCCCCTGTGGCCTGGACCCCGTGTTCCACAAGCCCTTCGCGATTTTGGCGAGGGAGGCGTGCTTCCTGACCTTGGCGACGATGCGGTAAGTGCGCCTCCTCGCGGTCCTGGCCCTCTTGATTGCCTTGGCGACAACCCGTCTCTTGGCGCCTCCCACGTCGATGCCAAGGTCGACCGCGCTGTTGGCCACCTTGACGTGGTGGCCCTTCTTCTTGAGACCGTCGTGCACTGCGTAGGCGATCGTCTGGCTGGAGGCGACGACGGTGGTCTTGGGGGAGACTCGGAGCCCCGCACTCGTCATACCTTCGAATAGGCCGGCGCCAACCCCGATGAGATCCCCGATGACTTGCTTGGTTTGGCCCTCTGTCCTCGCGACCATGTCGTCCACGAACGTCCACAGGCCAGCGTGCGTGTGGTTGATGTGGGCCCTCTGCAGGATCGGCCCCAGGTAGACCTTGGCGAGCTTGCCGCCATTGCAGCTGCCCGCGACGATGGACCCCTCGGCGTCTATGATGTCGCTGACCCAGCCGTGCATCCGCAAGTACCTGGGCGCAAGGTAGAGCTGCACCTCCATCGCCACGACAATCGGGGGGAAGTTGACCCCGATCGCGGCGTCGAAGAGGGCCGCGTAGCAGACCGAGTCGTAGAACTTCTCTACGTCCATCAGCAAGGTCGCGAAAGCAATGCCCAAGGTCGCCGCCGTCTCGTCAAGGAGCGCCCTGACTAGCGCTGCCCTTGCGGGCGCTGGAGCCTTTGATGGCGGTGTCCCAGAACTCCCCGAGCTCCTTGGACCACTCGTCGGTGGCACTGGAGCGGACCTTGGCCCAGGTCTTGGGGATTGTGGGGAGCATGCCCGAGATTCTCTCTCCACCTCCGGGCTTGGGGGCCATGGCCCCAATGGTGGCGCAGAGCTGCTGGGGCCACAGTCCGTTGGCCTCCACCTGGTTGTAGATCTCGGCGAGCTCCTGGATCCCTTTTCTCGGGAAGCCTCTGGATGTCGACGGGGCCGATGTTGTCGACTCCTCCCGCCTTCTTCGGGTTGGCGGCGCCCACGATGGCCTGCATGTGCTGCGGCTCGATTAGCGGGAGGGGGTCCTCCTTCGCGAGCCGCACGGCCTTCTCATATGCGTTGATGACCTGCTTGGCGTTGCAGCTGTCGGACGCCCAGATGGAGCGCCAAGTGTCGGCAGAGTGGTTCATGAGCGTGGACGGGTCGTCCATCGTTCTCTGGGGCTGCTTGTCCTCCAAGCGCGGCGCCCTGGGGTCAGTGACCATGCGGTGCAGCTTGCCTGGTGGGTCCTTCCACGCCTGTTTCGCCCAGTCGAGATACCGTTTTCGCGCTCTGCCTGCAGCTCTCGCCATGGCTTTGTGGGCCCACCCCATGGTGGTGGCGATGACGCGGTGCAAGTCAGCCACGTCGCAGTACTCGAGGGTAACGAGCTGGGTCTTCCACTCTTCGATCTCCTGCGGGTCGGTTTTCCTGCCTAAGAGCTCCTTGGAGAACTCAAGGTTCTCTAGGTCGTCCAGCTTCTTCATGACTGTCTTGTGGATGTGCTGGCGGGCTTTGGGGTCCTTGCCGTTGGCGGCCAGCGCAGTGTACCTCGCCACGAGGGTGCTGAGGTGCTGCCGCCATGTAGCCTCGGGGTCCTTGAGGTACGCTCTGCCAGGCGACGCCTTCATCGTCTGCTTGGTGGTCCTGTACCCCTCTGCCCTGCCCTGGCCACTTGGCCCTGTCCTCGACGGGGGCCGCGCGCGTCTCCAGGAAGGCGGGCTCCAGGGTCGCGACCCACTGCGCGTACTTCGAGTTGATTTTCTCCGCGAGGTTCGGCGCATGGTTGTGGAAGATGCGTCCTCTGCCCTCCTTGGCGCCGACCTTTGCGCCATCGAACTACGGGAAGTTGCTGACCTCGTCGGCGGCTGCGTCCCAGTACTGCTGGGGGGTGACGAAGGGGGCGGGGTCCTCCTTGGCCGTCTCGCGGTTGAAATAGAGGGCGCCGAACTCGTCGCGCAAGTGCTCTGGTAGCCTACCCCTCCTGGTTCGCAACGCCTCCGCACGAGCCTTGGACCTTTTGCTGCCCGGGTCCGCGACCTTCTTGGGTCTGGCTCGTGCGGGGAGGGCTTTGGGAACCTTTATAGCATTGCATTGCCACGGCTCGGCAGTGCCCACCGCGATCTGGATGCCGCAGTGGGTCTTCCACGGGACGTCGTAGATGGCCTCGATCCCGACGTGCGTGGCTATGTCCGCCCGTACGATCGCGCAATCGCACACGGAGCCCGAGCCCTTGTCGCACGTCGCCTCGCAGCTCGGGTCGGTGAGGATGGCGCCGTTCCATCGCGTGAGCCACGGCTTGTTGTCCCACCAGTGCGGCTCGTAGTTCCAGTCGGCCAGGATGATCCACGGGTCCATGAGCATGTCCACGAAGGTGGAGATGGAGACCAGGATGTCCCTGTTCGCGCCTTGGCCCCGTAGGCCAGGGCGCAGGTGCGCCGCCAGGGCGACTATGTTGCCGCTCTTGGAGTGGGGGACTGTCGGCGTGAAGCCCACGAACGGCTCCTCTTGTGGCGCTTGACGTAGTAGCCCCTGTAGCCCTCGAACGCGGTCGCCGCCACGTCCCCGCGCGCGAGGATCCACTCGCCGCCATGGGCCCCATTGTCCGATTTGTTGGTGGCCACCGCGGGCGTGGCCGACAGCTTCCAGCCGTCCACGGCGAGCTTGCCAATCTGCTCCGTGATACCGTTCGCGTCGATGTGCGTCTCCGCCAGCGCTATGAGGTGGTACTTGAAGCCTGCGCTGCGACAAAAGTTGGCGGCCTGCGGCCCCCACGCCGTTATGTTGCCGAACAGGATCTGGGCCGCCCGCTCGGGCTCTGGGGCGGGTGCACCTGCCGCGGGGAGCCCCCTGGCGCAGTTCCCATGCCCCCTCGGCCGCTGCGGCCGCTTGCGGCTACCCCAGCGACAGTGGGGCTCCTGCCGCTGCCGCTGGCGCCATGGTGGCGCCCTTGCCCAAGCCCTTAGCTGCGTGGGCCAGCTCCCTGGCCCTGGTGGTGGTGGCGATGAGCTCGGCGGCGGCCTTGCGGTCCTCCGCGGAGGGCTCGTCGGCGGCAGGGGCGGCCCCTCCAGGCTGGCGTGGCTCAGCAGGTGGGGCGGCAGAGCCTCCTGGCGTGCCAGGTTGTTCCTGTCCTCCAGGCGCGGCCGCTGGCTGCTGTTCCTCTGGTGAAGCGGGAGCAGGTCCAGGATGAGGTTGCTGAGCAGCTGGTTCCTCCCCACACGGCTTCTTCCGCTTCGCTGGGTTGGTGGTGGACTCCGTGGCTTGGCGTAGGAGTTCACGTACTTTCTCTTGACCATTGTTGAGCTCGGCCAGGCGCTGGTCGAGCTCTTGCTTCCACTGTTCCATCTGGGCGCGGGCGCCCTCGTCGTAGATGGAGAGGTCGCCCCACATAGAGCTGTCGACCTTGAAGGCTTCCTGAGGCCCCACTGGTGGTGCTCCGCGTGCAGCTCCAGCAAGCTTGGCGCTGTGGTCCGCTTGCGCCTTGGCGCATGCGTTCTGTGCCTGGACGAGGTCCAGGGCGGCTTGCTCTTGTTTGGCCACGGCGTCGTCGTACCACTGCTTGGCAGCCTCGACGTCGTCGACCGACTGCTTGAACTTCTTCTCCCTGTCTGTGAGGACAGACAGCGCCGACTGGAGCACCTGTTCTGCAGTGCGGCCAGGCTGCGGCTTGTCGGGCTGCTGGAAGGCGTCCTTGAGGTTGCCGACGAGTTCGGCGTGCTTGGTGTCGCTGAGGAGCGTGCTGAGCGTGGCGATGATGGCGTCCCTGGTCGGGGCGACGGCCATTGGCTGCTCCTTCCACGGCGGTGGCTTGCTGACTCCTGCCCACGCCCCTGTGGGCTGGCGGCGTTCGGCAGGTGATGGGGCCAGCTGCTTGCCACAGTAGAAGCACTCGGACTTCCCCTTCCACGTCCATCGGTATCGACACTGCTTGCAGACCGTGAACTGGCCAGCGAACCTTGCTGGCGAGCCTCGTCCACCTTCAGGGCGTGCACGTCGCGGCCTGGTGCCGCCATTGGCGGCAGCTCCTCCGTCAGCAGGGGCGGTCCCTCCACCGCGGTCTGCGGCGGCCATCGTCCCACTGCTTCCCAGGCAGCTCTCGCGAGCCACGCGAGGGAGGGATATGGACTGGGCGGCAGCTCGCCCCTTAGTGTAGCTGCGGTGGGCGGCAGCTCGCCCGTGGGTGTGGCTGCAAATACGAAGAGCACTGAAAGCTGTGGGACCCTAGCCCAGATCGGCAGTGAAATGGTCACCATTTTGGCCTTGAGCCAAAATGGCTACGGAGGAGGAAGAGGGGGGGGGGAGGAGGAAAGAGGAAGAGGAGAAGGATGGGTGTGAAGGGGATGAGGAGGAGGAGGAGGAGGAGGAGGAGGCGGAGGAGGAGAGGAGGAGGGGAGGAGGAGGGGAGGAGGAGGAGGAGGGTTTTGTGAGGAGGAGCGAGGGGAGGAGGAGGAGGAGGAGGGAGAGGGGAGCGGAGAGGAGGAGGAGGTGAAAACGAGGGCGGGGAGGGGAGGAGGAGGGTGCGGAGGAGGAGGAGGCGGAGGAGGAGGAGGAGGAGGAGGCGGAGGATTGGCTGCCACCTTCTTCTCCCCCTCCTGACACATCGGCGAGCCAGGACGCTCCGCCCCTGCCCGCGCACGCCCCCGCGGCCCCGGCCTCCCCGGACGCCGCCCCGCCCGGACGTGTGTCGCTTTCGTTTTGTTGTCGTTGTCCCTCGTTTCGTCTTGCATCCGCCTTTCACACAGAACGAAATCGAAACGAAAACGACCTACGAAATCGCCAAAACACCTTTTAGGCCCACCCCTGCTCCCGCCCACGGCCCCTCTGGACAGTTCTGCCTCCCGCCTGGATATGCGCTGACAGCATCCTCCTCCTCCTCCTCCTCC